>JAGXJF010005019.1:0-26033 GCA_019208055.1 Stipa capillata
CCGCCCCATAAGTAGTATTGTCGGAATAATACTCCGACAGTACATATCTTATCCTCGTGCAAATTATACAAACACCAATCAACTTATTCGAAGTATTCAACATAACCATCTTGTCAATATAAGTGGAGGCAATCATCGAACACTTCGATGATCATCACCCCTAACCCCCGAACCCTAAAAGTGCCAGAGTTAGGGTTTCGAAGATAGAGCAATTTCTAGTACATAAAAACTCTCCAAATTCCATGAATATCTTCAAAAGTGGAAACCCTAGCCCCTGGCCAATTTTCAGAATTTTTGGATATGTCTAGGGCTTAGCTATAGTGCAAATCCAGAATAAAGCAATAATTCAAATTTGAATGTGAACATAGGCCAAACAATGCCCAAATTGATTGAAATCCTTCCAGTAGGTCCCAAATACTATGGTGAAGCCCCTGTAAAAATTTCATAATTTTTGGAGCTATTTTGATACATAAAATAACGCAAATACTAACCCTGTAGTTATATAAAAAGAAAAACCCAAAAAAATAAAGAGGAGAACCGGCCAGAGCTTAATGGCCGGCCCACTCTGCCGACCCGCCAGCCCGTGCGCGTGCCCCCTCCTCTCACTGACCCCAGGCCCCGGCTGTCAGCCTCTCTTCCCCATCCTCTCTCCTCCCGTTGCGCGGGGCCCGCTCATCAGGGCGCCCCCGCCACGTCGCCGCCGCCGGTTAGCCACGGTGGGCGGCGCCCCACCGGCTGTCCGAACGCCGCCGCCCCTTTTTAAGGCCTCCTCCTGACAGCCCTCTCCTCCCTCTTCCTCTCATTCTCTGCCCAAACCCTAGACCCCCCACTGTCGGAGCTCCCGAAGCCCTTTTCTTCCCCGACGCCGACTCCAACTCCGGTGAGAAATCGGCGCCGCTCTGATCTCCCCCTCCCTCCAATCCTCGGCCCCCTAGCTAGCCTTCGTCCTCCCTAACACCTCGACCCCTTTCTTTTTCTCAGAGCAGCTCCCGAGGACCTCGACACCATTTTCTTCCCCGCGGCCGGCCACCTACTCCGGCGAGCTCCCGCTACGGTTCCAGAGGCCCCCGAGCTAGTTTCTTTCGCCCCCGAGCAGCCCTTCCTCCTCCCTCACCTCCCCGTTGTTTCCTTTTCGCAGATCTGCCCTCGGAGACCCTCGACACCGACGACCCTAGCTCCTCACCGACCACCGCTCGTCGCCAGCCCTCCTCCAGCCTCCTCCTCCCTCCCGAGCAACCGAGACGTCCTCAGGGTGAGCTCCCGGCCATCTGGCCACTTCCCCGAGCTTAGCCGAGCTCCGGAGCTAGCTCCGGTGAGCTCTCCGGTGAGACCTCCGCCGTCGGGTTGTTTTTTTCCGGCCGGACTAGAGAGAGAGAAGAGAGGGATTGAGAGGGAGAGAAGAGTGGGACGCATGGCGTGTTTTGATTGGGTAGCTGATCCACACCGAATGACATGCGGACCCCCTCTGTCAGCTGAGTGTGTTTATGTGGTTGGTTTATGGGGTGCGTTCTCGGGTGGGTTTAGCGAGTGGGTTCAGTAGTGCAGAGAGAGAGAGGGATTGGTTCGGGTGTATTTAGCATTTAGGGTTTCGTCTGCTAGGGTTAGTTTTTGTGTAAAAATCCAAACCTTCATATCTTTCAAACCGTAAGTCCAAATTTGGTAAATTTTATATATTTGGAAAGCTCATGAAATTCTCTACAATCTGGATGAATCAAAAAAATTAATTTGTGCACATGCACAGTAGGATATGTAGGGTTGGTTAGTTTGCTTCTGTCGCGAATCGGTAAACCCAAGCTTCACGATCGTAACTCCGATTTGCACATTTTCACTTGCATGGAACTTGTAATACATATTGTAACCTGATACTAACATATTGAACATATTTGTCATGCCTCGCCACTAACGACGCAACCCTAACTCATCGGAGCACCCTAATATGCCATGCATGCAATCTAGCTACCACACAAGCCTCCGATGAGCTAACCTAAGGTCATGCACATAGTAATAACTTCTCGACAACCACTAATCACCTTAGGCACGTGCATCCTTCATCAAGCCTTCATGCATACATGCTGGTTATTAAGTATTCCTTTATTGTTCTTTTCCGGTATCGCTCGCTTCAGAGCCCGAAGAAGGAGACCACCCGGCTTACGACTCCACGCAAGATAAGGAACAACTAGAGCAAGGCAAGCAGAGCTTGTTGCATCCCTCTCCTGTTACTTATGTTCTTTCACGTGAATGTGCTTGAGCGGGAATATTTATTTGAATTGTTGCGTAGGATGGGCAAGACTAGCATGTTAGGATGTGTTACATTTTATGTTCAGCTCTGGCTGAGATTTAACTTGATGGCCTAGCAACTTAAACTTTCTAAAGTGAGATGCGAGAGGCGAGGGTGTGCACGATGAATACGGTTGGTGCAAAAAGAAGTGAAAGAGGCGACCCCCGGAGCAAGTAGAGTTTTGTCGTCGCACCAACTTGAGGTTATTTCATCGTGTTACTTCCCTTATCACACATGGACGTCACCGAAATCACCGCTATGGGTTTACCTGATGGCAAGTCTCAGTCACTTGGGAGATTAGCTACCTCCAGGTGAAGAGCACTCGATATCCCCATGGTGGCTAGATTGCCGGTAATGATCCGAGAGATGAAAAATTAATAGGTGTATATGATGGATAAGTTTTGGATTTAATATGTGGGCTGTCCCAATTGACTTGGAAATGGTCAAGTGAATACTGTTAGGATTGAGCATTGAGATGTATGAAACCTGTTATGTGCTTTACCTGTTAGTCTCTCCTGTTATACTGTTGATTCCCGTTCTTAAATTGTATATTGTTACTCTGAGAAGCATCATGTTTACTCCTGTTGTAGTAAATCCATGTGTAGGACATTTAATCAAGCACGAATAAGTCTTGCGAGTACTTTTGTACTCACCTAGGTTATTCCTAGAGCTTGCAGGTGAGCCGGCGGTCGAGGACTTTTTCGACGACGCTTGAAATTGTGTTTCCTCGGTAGTGTTCGACTTTTGGGATTCTTGTGGGAATATTTTGGACAGCGGCTGATGCGCCGCTGTGGGTCTTGTTCATTCCATCCGCTGCTACTCGTTTACTTTATGGATTCGACTAAAACTTTCGGTTATAGCCGAGTGATGTAATATTTGTTCACAATGTGGACAGCTAGCATTATTATCGTATCGTAGTACTTTGTTGTGATATACAAGTTGTTATTCGGGCTGCCCATATGCAATGTGTGTATGATATGAAGTGTATGGGTATGCCGTGAAGAGTTAAAGTTGTTCCCCTTTTTACTATGTCGAGCAGGAATCGGTTGAGTGACCCGCTGGCTGAAATGCTGTGCTGGCCAGGCAGGGTGTGGGCGTGTTCTACCGGGCTTTCGAGCGACCCACTAGCCTCTGAGCTAGGTTAGGGTGTGGGTAGTATCGCCGGGCTCCTCCGACCTTGCTTTGCGTGGTAGAATTCGGGAACGCCTCTAAACCTTCACCGGATCAGGGAACTGTATGTGGTTCTGGGAAGTTTAGTCGCTTCCGGCCGGCTTGCGTTGATCAGGTGTCGGATCACTCCGCCTCGGTGAGTACGGCGCAGGTACCGTGCCACCAGGTCGACTGATCCTTCGGTCCTTGGCGACCATTCGTTCCCCTAATCATATGTAATTCCCTGGTCCGTGACAACACATCTCTTATTCGCAGTATCAAATAACTCTCATAGCTTCCCGGTTAAGGACCCTACATTCCAATTACCCACACGAATCCTATTTGCATCGACTAGCTTCCTTATCCTTCACATCCTCAAGGAAAATGCCGTCCTTGCTCATTTAACACCACACCCGGGTTCCGATATGATGCGTCGCTAAGAGGGTTACGCCCCAACAAATTTCTATTGGGTTTCATATCCATAAGAATGGCTGGGTTTTTATGTTGGCTCGCCAAGCTTATCACAACCCTCTTCCTTTACCCGGGCTTGGGACCGGCCACAGCGGAGCTCCTCTCAAAGAAAAAATAGAGAAGAAAATGCAAAATCAAGTACTCCACTTTTCCCTCAAGAAAATATAATTATATCCTGAAAATTCCTCAACAAAATTAGAAATGTTACATGTCTCTTACTCGGCTACTTGGTCCACTTTGCTCGCTAGCTTGAAGTATTCTCAATGTACATATAGCTACCAAACTTTGATTTAGTCATTTAAGCCACCTTGATAGTGTATTACCGCATCACCTCACCCGAAAAGACTAGTTTTGAGAGTGTTTTGTAACGCGGCTGCTATGGCAAGATGAGAAGATGTGGTGGCAAGTCATCTTGTCATCGACAGGTCATCGTTGCCAACACTGCTATTTCTGGCTGCTGGCTGCTGCTGCTGGTTGGCGGTGGGTACATATTAATATTATGGAGAGGCAGAGCTCCAGACTCTAACTAAGCAACAACTTTTTAGCCTTTGACTTAGTGGGGCCTTTCTTTCATTTCTTTTTTTCTTTCTTCGTAACCTTTTCCTCCTTGTATTTCTTCCTCAAGAGCTGTCTAACATGCTGCTATTGTTACTCACGGTTGCCTAGGCACGCCAAGGCGCCGTCTAAGCATGCTAGGCGCTAGACGACCACAAACACCCATCTAGCACTACCGTCTTTTTTACACTTGGCCTCATCCCAAATTTATTGTGAAATTGTTAATCATCCCGATTTTGTGAAGAAAGGGAAGTCCAGCTAGCAACTCTAGATCCGCCTAATCATAGGCTCCCATCCCTTTGAACCGAGCATTCATCTCACTCGTCAACCGTTACTCCTAGCCAATTCCATGACTTCACGACCAAAACACCATCACAACGCCAACCCATCATTATCAGCAGTAAAGTCTTGCCGCTAGCAAAGTACACAACATTTTTGCTCCGAAATTTTCACCTCAAGAAATTTTAGTGGCCACATCTTTGTCGACATTCATGGTACACTCGATAACTGTTCTTCTTCTTTCTCTCACTTCCTCTCTCTTCCTCAAAAAAATAGATACATGTGGTAAGCTCTCTTGACTCAACTATACCTATACACGTGGATGCCACATCAATAAAACCTACGTGTGTATTCATGCTAGCGATCGGGTGGATTGTTTTAAAAATAGAGAGGGTGAAATATATGGTTCCGAAATAAACTTTTATGACACTGACAAATATGCAAATTATAAAATCAAGTATACTCCTTTTAAAGAAAAATAAGCAAAATCAAACCGTTATCCGTAGATGCCCCGCTATACGAACAGTACTTTGTTCTGGGGCCGTTTGGCCAAAACAACAAAATAACACAAAACAGGAGGCGAAAGAAAAGAGGTAGAAGAAGCCTTGGAAGAGCAGCGAGGAAGAGGGAGGGAGGGAGAGAGAGAGAGAGAGAGAGAGGAAGGAAGAGATGGGGATCCGGTTCGTGCTGTTGGTGAACAAGCAGGGGCAGACGCGTCTGGCGCAGTACTACGAGCACCTCTCCCTCGACGAGCGCCGCGCCCTCGAGGGGGAGATCGTCCGCAAGTGCCTCGCCCGCACCGACAGCAGGTACTACTCGCCTCGCCTCATCTTCCCACCCGCTGATTCGACCCCTGTATCAGTTCGCTTCCTCCGTCCTTTCTTGGGTCCGAATCAGGAAGAGGAAGTGGAAAAAAAGCATGCTTTTTCTTGGATCTGGATCAAGAAGAGTTAGTGACCTTGATTTTTCGTGGATCGAATGCAGTGTTCTTTCGTGGAGCACCGGAACTACAAGGTCGTCTACAGGCGCTACGCCTCCCTCTTCTTCCTCGTCGGCGTCGACAACGATGAGGTGTGATTTCCGCCTGCTCTTGTCTCCCCTTTTCATTAATTTATAGAGGCAATTGCCTCAGTACCACTAAGTACTCTACAATTCTCCAAAATACCACTCAAACATCACCTCTCTCCAAAATACCATCCAATTCCATTTCCGTCACTCCAAAATAGCATTCTGTTTATTTACCCGTTAGTCAATACCGGCGCCTCGCATCCGCACCTTCCCCATCGTGTAGGCGCTCCTCAACCAGTCTCTTAGCAACGGCGCGGAAGCCGGACCGCCGGTGGCGGCGTGGAGGCGAGGAGGCCTGCCTTCGGCCCCCGGCCGAAGGCGGCAGCGGCGACTCGGGCTCGGGCCACAAGCGGCAAGCGGCGCGTGTGGGTGCCGCGGCGCGGGCCCGAGCGGAACCGGCCGACCGGCACGGACCCGGGCGGGGAAGGCGAGCCAGCCGAGCGGCGCGGGTCCGAAGGCAGGAGGCGGGAAGGCGGCGGTTGGGCGAGCGGGGGAGGCGGACCGGGCGAGCATGGCGGGCCCGGCGGGAGGCGAGGAGTCGGCGCCCAGCGTGGAAGGCGAGGGGGCGCGGTGGCCGGCGCGAGTGGGCGGGGCCGGCGCGGGAGGCGGCGGCGCTCGGGGGGCGGGCCCGGCGGGAGGCGAGGAGGCGAGCCCGGCGGGAGGCGAGGAGGCGAGCCCGGCGGGAGGTGAGGAGGCGGCGCCCGGCGGGAGGTGAGGAGGTGGCGTTTGGGGGAGGCGGCGAGGCGGGAAACGGTGGCGGCGGTGGCCCGGGGAGGTGGAGCTCCGTGCGGGATGCGAGGCGGTGGCAGTTGGGCGGGGGGCGGCGGCGGATGGACGGAATTGAGTGGTAAATAAACGGAATGCTATTTTGGAGTGAGGGAAATGGAATTGGATGGTATTTTGGAAAAAGGTGATGTTTGAGTGGTATTTTGGAGAATTGTAGATGACTTAGTGGTACTGAGGCAATTGCCTCTAATTTATATCACCGTCACACCAATTGGGCGGTCCTAGCGAATCTAGATGTAGTCGATAGTCAATTCATGGGGATATCAACCGTTGTGCTTTGCGCTCAATTCTAGTCATCTGGCTTCGCTAAGCGAAAGGTAATGTGCAGATGATAGGGTCTAGTATGGGGGATGGATTTTGTTCATTGTGTGGTCAAAGCGGTACATAGCTTTCAAAGCATTGGTTTTTCTTTTGAATATTGTAGTATGACTACTGACTTATGCTTTAATAGCACCACTACGTGCTTCGATGTCTGGTGATTCTACTGTTATTTGCTCCTGATTTTCCATCCTGTTCATATTAGTTTGTATTGGCGCAACCAATGTTTGGTAATGCAAATGAAACTATGTAGTTGGGGTATTATAAGTTCTGATGCCATGGGCTTAACAAAAGTACCTTAGATTACAAGCAGAGACAGGTGGCCTACAGACAGGCTACCATCAGATCACCATAGCTGAAAATGACAATTTCCAACAAATTGACCAAAGAAGCTAATTGCAACAACCAGCAACCATGGGACGGGATGAACGAAAATTAAGAACAACCTTGGTCTTGAAGATTACACTCCTAGATGACGCCTCATTGGAGCGGTGGAGCCCATCGCTGTACTCTGTTGAATGCTTCCCTTGCTACTTGCTGGAGTTGCTCCCTGCCCTTACACATCCCATTTTGGACAACCTTTCTCTGCGAGAGCTGCCGATCAAGCCAATATCACATTTAGCAGATTAGTGATAGCACATTTTGGTCATTTGCTTTTTTCTATCTCCTGAAAATAGGAGCTTTCTTTCCTTTAAAAAAAGCTCTCTGCTTTCTGGAAATCTATCCAATCAATGCCCTGTCAATTGTTGGACATAAAAAACAGGAGTAAATTTCACAGAACCCCATCTTTTGGGGTGGATGTACAAACCACAATTTTGAGGTAACACGAAACCACAACTTTTGGAGAAAAAAAAATCACATAACAACAGTTTTTGAGGGAATTTGTGACACTTCACCCTAACCAAGCCTTTTCGCTCTCTTAATAGATGTTCTGACAGCTAGGGCTCACATGTTAACATAAATTTATCTTAACCAAATTTTGACATGTTTTTTGGCCCAAATTTATGTTAACATGTGGGCCCTAGTGGTAGGAGTCACTGTTATGAGGGGAAAATGCTCGGTGAGGGTGAAGTGTCACAAATTCCCTCAAAAACTGTTGTTATGTGATTTTTTTCCAAAAGTTGTGGTTTCATGTTACCTCTGCCTCAAAAGATGGGGTTCTATGAAATTTAGTCAATCTAAAAGCACAGGGTAACACACTCCAGATGACCAGATGTATCTGGCCAGAAGCCCAGAGGGATAAGAAAAAGGATGGTTAATAGGCTCATCACTACTGCAAAGTTGACACTTGCACCTTGCCATCAGCTCTGTTTCAAATTATCTTTGGTTAGAGGAAATCAAATCACTAGCACAAGAGATAAACTAGAAGACTCGCCCCTGGTAAAGATTCAATCTAGGATTTCTGAATTTCTTAGATAAAAGTAGCTAATATTAATTCTGAATTTAACACCTTACAACTGAACTCATGGCCTGTAACTATAGGCGCCTGTAGTAGTAGAACTTGGAACAAGCACGACAAAAAAAGAAACAAAAAGACCGACTCAATTCTAACTGCAACAGAAAGAAAATTAAACACTGACTTGCTGCCTTTGGATGAAAATAACGTGTATGCTGAAATCAAGGAACTAAATATACTAGTACATTATAAATTCTTTCCAGATTAATACCTTTCTATCTGTAGCTCTGATTCACGATTACATTGAATTTGTGGACTATTGGAATCCCGGTGAACCAATCGACGGTCCCTGATCTTTTCTTGCGTTCCCGAATATGCCATAGTTAATACTGCTACATCAAAATGGTACACTGAATGTGCAAAGCATCATAAAAGGTTTGAACTCTCCCTTAGTTCCCAACAACCAGACAGCCTTATCAAGGTTATTATTTAACTGCTGCAGACCTGTTAGTGGTGAGATTTTCACGTTGGTACAGAGATCTGGAATTGGGTGTTGTTCTTGGGTAATTCACGGTATTGCTATTGAATTATCCTTTAATGGCACAATTTGGTAGGGATGAATTTTGTATGCATGGACTGAAGGGTACAAATTACATCAAAAGATATTATCTTCATTGGTGATATTTCTATTGCTTCTATAATAATACTGCTGCTATGATAGCCTGGCCTATGTATCTCAGTATCTCTTATCTTGAGTCTGCTGACAATATTGTTATTGCATGTTGTTTGACAGAATGAGTTAGCTATCCTTGAATTCATACATCTTTTGGTGGAAACTATGGACCGCCACTTTGGCAATGTGGTAAGCTTACATAATCCTAAGGATTCAGCATTGTAAAGATACACACATAACTATGCTACTTTCCTTCATGTTAGTGTGAGCTCGACATTATGTTCCATCTGGAGAAAGTGCACTTCATGCTCGAAGAGATGGTGATGAATGGTTGCATTGTGGAGACAAGTAAACAGAACATATTGGCACCGATCCAGCTTATGGAGAAAACTTCGTAAATAGCGCGCTCCAACTGTCTAGTTCGTCATCCTCTAATGCTTAGCACCATTGCCTCTCCCTTGCCATAGAATTTCCCTCTGTATCCAAGTGTCAACTAATGCTGTATGCATGGGTTAGGAATTGACCAGATTGGAAACTTTGAAATGTTTTATGATACTGAAAATGAAGATGGCATATCCTTTTCTTACGAAATATGATTGTTTGACACTGATGAAATTAATGAAGTCAACTTTACTTCATGCTTCTAGTAACTACTGTTTGTGTTTTTTATTCTACCAGACTGGATTGATGCCCATATAACAGGAGTTTCTACTTAAATTTTATGAACACGTGGTATGGTACAACAAATAATACCATCTTCCGGTTTATTTGCATCGCTGGTACCACCATCTGCATCGGTTTGACCATGAACTTTGCTGTGCATGCTTCACTCTGTTCTCAGTATTTGGAAGCTGTTAAAAGGCCAGGCCGGTTGTCTCTATTTCTTCCAAGAATCAAGGCTTACACTGTTGAAAGCTGGCAGCATGCTCCTCAGATTGTGTAGATCAAGCTAATTGCAAACATCTATTGCACAGCTGAATAAATTTACTGGCGATAAAAAGTATTTATCATGCAAAATCAGTTCAAAGAATCACCCAGCATATCATCCATAAACAACTTCATGGGTATCAGCAGTAGTTAGATCAACTCTGTACAACTGCTACTTCTCATCCATTCCTACAAGACGTCTTCTTGTCTCAATTTTCTCTATTCCTGGTGCCACACATTTCCATGCTATAAAGTGATGCTCTACTTCCATGCATCTTGGAACAATAGTGTTCCAGTTCGAATTTCTGAGGATAATTTTTATTTTTTGAGAAACTGACATGAGCACTGCCTTTTAATTAAGTAGAGAAAGAGTATATGTACAAGGGGTGCTTGTTTTTACAAGAACGAGCCCAGAAACCCAGAGTCTAATACAGGTTACTCCCAAAAGGTAATGGCACTCGTATGTCTTTGATTGATGTCCTAGAGAGTAAGCGAGGCTACCTCACAATAGGTGAGCCTCATGGCATTAAAGATGATGTGGTTTCTTTCCTTCTAGACGTTCCACATGACATATATTATATGTCCGCTCCTAGTGCGCCTGTCCTCTCAAGCGGAGCTAGCAAGGATATTGATCCACCAATCATCCATCGAGCCTTGTGGAGGCTGACTGGCCTGGAAGCCCATCCAGTGGTTGACGACATTCCAAATAGCAAACGTAAATAGACAGTCTTTGCACATGTGTTCTACTAATTCCGTCCCGCGCAGACATAGCTGGCAGTTGGGGCTATGGGGCCATCCCCTTAGCGCCAAGTTGTCAGCCGTGTGGATGCGGCCATGGAGCACCAGCCATGAGAACAATATGCATTTGGGTTTAGTACGTGCTTTCCAGATCTTGGTGGGCTAAAATCTTGGGTGGCATCCATGGAATTGAATTGTGTATGCTGATCTGGCCGAGTAGTCTGCCGAGGCTGTTCACTTCCACCTGATGGAGTCTGGCTGATTGGGGGTGAGGCTGAGTTCCTGCAGAAGCATCCATAGATCCATGAATTCTAGTAGCATGGCAGGGTCATTCAATCTTACAACCGATTGGACCCATCTCTTGGCCTGCACCCCCTCTTGGACCGACCTATTTTTTGGCGAAGCAATGTTGTACAAGTGCGGGCCTGGGAGTCGGAGGGGCATTCCACCAATCTAGTTATCATGCCAGAATAGCGCATTGCCGCTATCCCCGATCGAAATTGTCATGGAGACCTTGAATAGCGCGATATCGGTGGTGTCACATGGCAGCTCAGAGTCCGCCTAGGGTCGACCTAGCTCGGTCCATTGGTACCACAACCACCGGAGACGGAGTGCTCGACCGAACCGGTTTAGGTCAGCAATGCCGAGGCCCCCAATAGACTCTGGTCTGCAAACGGTCTTCCAGTTGACCAGCGAGTGGCCTTCGTATGTGTGTTCACTATTGTCGCCCTTCCAGATAAAACCGGGTGAGATTCTATCTATCTTAGTTCTGACCTACCCATTTTTGGGGTTTGGAGGGCCGTCAAGTGGTATGTGGCCATTGCTGTGAGCACTATCTTTGTGAGGATGATCCTCCTTGCTCGCGATAGGTTCCTTCCCTTCCATCCAGGTAGCCTTCCTCTGACTTTATCAATGAGAGGTTGAAAGTCGACCTTTCGTAGTCTTGAGACGTGCAGAGGGAGTCCAAGGTACTTCCCTCGGAAGTTAGCTAGCTTAGCTAGGAGAATGTCGAGGAGCTCGTTCATGTTGATGCCGTTGCATCTAATAGGAAATATTTCCATCTTTTCCAAGTTTATTTTGAGTCCAAATGCCTCCCCAAAGTAGCTAAGGATGCTCGTGATGGCCCGCAGCTTGTCCTCTGTTGGGTTTGCAAAAATGGTAGCGTCGTCCGCGTATAAGAATATTTTGAGCCTCGTGGTCCTTGTCAAAATGGGTTGGAGGATCCCAGCTTGATAAGCAAGCTGGAGGAGTCGTTGTAGCGGGTCAATCGTGCGAATGAACAACATTGGTGACAGGGGGTCCCCCTGGCGGAGGCCTCTGGCATGTTGGATTGGCTACCCTAGGGACCCATTGAGTAGGATTTTGGAAGTTGAGGAGGCCAGCAATAGGCAAATCCATCCACATCATCGGTGTCCAAAATTGCTCCAAAAGCTTTTGAGATGCCCAGCTTGAGCAAAAGACTGGGGATGCACTTTCTATGAATTCCTTGATGAGGTTTTGCACGTGTAGGAAGTTGTCATGAATGCATCTTTTCTTTATGAAGGCGCTCTGAGCTTTGGAGATGAGTGAGTCGAGGTATGGCGCCAACCCGTTAGCTAGGAGTTTGGAGAAGATTTTGATAATGCTGTGAATCAGACTGATTGGTCTATATTCTCCAAATCATGTTGCATCTGCCTTCTTGGGTAGGAGGACGATGTTCGTGGAACTAATAAGCATGGCCAAGCCATTGTGTAGTTCAACTAGGTGTAGGATTGTGCCCATTACGTCCACCTTGATTATGTCCCAGCAGGATTTGAAGAAAGCCCCGACAAAGCCATTCGGGCCCAGTGCCTTCATCAAGGGAAGCGAGAAGATGGCTTCTTTGATTTTCGCTTAATCAATGGGTTCCTCTAGGGCGAAGAGGTCCTCAGGTTGGTATCCAAGGTTTTCCCAATTGAGGCTCAATGACCGCAGCATCGGGGAACCCAAAAGGTGCATGAAGTGGTCTTGGATCGCTTTGTTCTTGTCTTCCTTTGGAGATGGCTATGCCCAAGCTTTGTGTGGATCATCTGTACGAAGTTCTTGCGATGACATCCGTTGCCCTCGATGTGGAAGAGTTTCGTATTCACATCCCTCTCGCATATCCAGGTCAGCCTCGAGCACCGGTGCATCTTGAATTTTTGGATTGCAAGGAGGAGAATGAAAGAGATAACTATAACTACGTAGTGAAACCACTCATCTCCAATCCTTTTGAATTCACTCTTTGTATATCTTTCTTTGCACATGAGGTGGGATATATAGGAAAATAGATGAGTCTACAAAGAAGCAAAGAGTGCTATAAGTAGGAACAGAAGGGAGATGTCAACTAGTGAGGTGTAGTTGGGTTAGTAATTTCTAGACTGCTGAAAAGTAAAAGAGACATAGATAACATTGCAACTGACACTCAAAGAAAATAGGGATCCATGTGCATGAATGTTCATGTCAGTAAAAAGGGGAAGAAAAGACTATGTAACCCTATCAGGTATGATGCTTCATCTATTTAGCCTCCGTGACACATATAGCAAAACCATAACTTCAGTGGATAGTATAACATATAACCACAACTTTTAGAAAAAATGTGACATAACCACAATTTGTGGTCTAATATTTCTTAGATTGCCCAACAACACAAAGGTCTTTTGACAGCAAATCTGCCAACCCAGATCCAGTTGTCAGCCCTGCCACATCACTCCATCACCATGCAAGCCATCCAACTTGGCTCGAGATGGCTCCATAGGAGCAAATTAAGGAGAGAGATGGCGACCCGTGCTTGTGCCCCTTCTCCTGCTTCCTTAGGGATAAATCTATTACTCTGGTAGAAATGCAAGACGTTAGTATATATACAGACTAGATTAGTTATTAGTGAGTAGAAGCACTTGTACCTTGTGTTTGCTCTTCCTGATCTGCAATTTAGGCCTCAATTGGTTGGTACAACTAGTGTATTTGTGATCTTGCTTAGGGAAATTAGAGCGGGTACTTGTTGTCATCCTTGTTCTCCCACTTGGTTGAGGTACTTCATGAACTCCCTTTCTTCTACTCTTCTTTGGCCTTCCAGGATTTCTTGTGAATATGGGAGGATCTATGTTTGGTGAATATGTTCTTGTCCAGTTGTAGGAACTAGGCACATGATAGATAATGTGGTTGTATGCACATTGGAACATTCATCTTTCGAAGAAATTACTCACAAAGTCTTCAGGGTGCTACTTGCACGTGATAGATAATGATATTGCATGCTTGAATGGCACACCACTAATATCCCATTTCCTACACCCACATGTCTTGGCATCCAAGTTTACTACATATGTCTTATCTACACAAGTGACTTGCCACAAACCCATCCCTGCACAAACAGGTCTACAATACCTTGCACCCCTCTTCAATTTCTAGCCTCTCAGCATAATGTGGGGTTATATCCCATTTAGCCTTGGCCACACCTCCCCTCTTAGAGCTGAACTTACCCATAATGTTTGTCCTAATCTGATCTATCATGGTTACAATTGGGTTATCCCTCACATCAAGAATATACTTATTGAATAGTTCACTTAAGTTATTCACGACTAACTCTGTCTTGCAATTAATGTCCATGGCATGCCTAGCCCAGTGTTTAGTTGGTATCTTGTTGGGCACCACTCCCAATCCCCCTCACTCTCAGCTCCCAATTTAGTCATGGTAGCATCAAAATAACTCTTGTTGTAAGCATAGCTAGCACTGTCCATGTAGGACTTCAGATCCTCACCCTGAAACCAGTAGTTTGGAAATTTTGGTAAATATTTCTAAGGCAATACCTTTGCTCAGCATTGGGGAATATTTCTCTAATGCATTAGAAGGCCCTGTCAAAACACAAGCTCATATTAGCTATAAGTGACAAGTTACAATTAAGCAAAGAAATGAGCAAAGCAAAGTTGCAAAATTATCTTCTGCCTATCTGACATTATAATCCACTATCCAAATGTTTCAGATTGAGCACTAACAGCATATTTGACCTGCTAAAGAAACCAACACCAAGTTGAAGTATCTTCCTTTCTAAATACTGCAAATGCCATTGGATAAATATTATTGTTGCCCGCCTTCCTAAAGCAACAAGAACTTGTGCCCCTGTTGTTAATTTCACAAAGCATCCATCAACCCCAATGAAATGCCTACATCCAGCCTTAAATCCCTCCTTTGGAGCATTCACACAGGAGAACAAACTATGAAATCTAGGGTTCACTCTAGGGCTGCTTGTGGCATAATCTTAACAATGAACCTACTGTCAGGGTTAGTAGCTAGCCAGAACAGTTTGCAAATAGTCTCTAATCCTCACATATTGTATCTGATGATTCACTAGTAAAGAAAAGCTCATTGGAGACGGTTGAAATAGATCAATCGAGCTGGTTATCGCCTCTGCCTCCAAATAGTAGTTGCAGGTATGGAGCATATATCGAAGTTGATTACGCAACCGCCTCAGACAACCAATAATCCAAGGTGGTTGGCATGAGACAACCGCCTCCATTAATTTACTAGCCGAGGCACGTTCGATTTACCAAGCCACCTCAGATAATAGGTTAGCCGATGTGGTTTGTACAAAGGTTGGAGGCGGTTGTTTAATTACAGCCGCCTCGGATATCTACACCTATAGGGAATGTTTTTTTTCTACTTTATTGGCTGGCCTCAGGGATTTGCTAGCCATTCCCTCTGAAACAGCAGATTATACAGTTCATAACAGTATGTATATATACACCACAACACATACATCACAGCACAACACATTTATGTAACATCGAAACACTTCAATTCTCGCATCTTAGCACAACATGCATACTCAATTGACAGCCAAGTTATTCACATGCACATACATCCACTTCTCACATTCACATGCACATACATAAAATAGAATTACACAACTTATTCACACATCCACTTTGAATTCATTTACTAACCGCACATTGTCGAGTAGTTTCATAAGGCACAACCCCCATATATATTGATCTGTTCATAAACAAGAAGTGTCAATTGTTAAAAACTGAAATTCATAAGAATAAGTTAGAATTCCATATTCATAAGTTAGCATCGAGAAAATAACTAAACATTAAAAATTTAAAACAACAACTGCAAGTACCATTTGAAACCATAAGTTTCAAAGACATACGAATTTTGTTACTCACAAGTTTGAGATTCTATTGGTAGCACAAAGCTCAATTGCTATTGTACTAAAAACCTAAGTAATCGCAATCCTAGGTTGCTAGCTTTAAGGCACTGGTGGGTGACTGAATCGTCTTGCGGGATTGATGACCTCATTGTTTAGGAATGTGGCCATCTACGACTAGACTTGAGCGACTTCCATATCTTCCAACCATGTGATTTGCATGAGTTTTTCCCCTTCCTGAAGATATGAAGCTTAAACTCTTGGTGAGTAGGATCAATGAAAAGCTAACATTAGTGCGGATGGTTTTGTACCATTAGATTATTGTATTTTTGGTTGTCGCAAAGGTCTAGCATGTGGAAGCACACATAGTACCCACAGATGGCGCATCCTACAGGTTGTTGCGAGCACTAGAAAAGGAATATTGATTAGGTATAGAGAGCAGCGGTATGATGGCATTACTACAAGGACTTATGAACATTAGGGAACAACTTAAACTAGGAGTCGTGATGTAACTTGGTGGGGACTTCTACGTGATTCAAAACAATAAGCCTTAGCATGTCATTTTGAAAGAAAGAAAGAATAGTCATTGACGAAGAGGAAAGTTTTAGTACTCACTCGTCGAGTAGACCCACAATCTGCAAGTATATGGATTTGCACTGATCATGGCTACGCCTCATGGAATCAAGGTAATATACCTTACTCCATGTTGGTGCGATGATGATGAGCATCCAGTGCCCCCCTGGTTATACGAAACAAAGTTATGATATCCTTAGCCATTGTAAACAAAGAATTTGCAAGGCATATCGCTTACCTTATGTTATAGGAAACCTGTATGTAATCTCGCGCGGAGTACTCATGGAGTATATGCCTAACATAATCCCACACGGGGTTCTTATTTCTCTTGATGCTTTGCATCGAGACAAGGTGTGGGTCGGCAAACACCAGAAAATTTTGGAGCCGTATTTTCTCGCTTAGATCAATCATGTATCTAAGTATAGGACAATAATGGGTTATATGTACGCACTTAGCAGTATTAAAAGAAAATATATTGTATTATAAGAACTTACAGTGTAAAGCATCTTATGAGGCCGACATCTAGCTCATGGAAGTGGAACATGTTGAACAAGTTAGATAATTCCACTAAGAACATAGTGGCTTGAGTGTACTTGAAGCGTTCCTCCATGAAGTACACACGAGGCTGACTCATCTATGTGGGAACAGCCTATTGGATACGTCGAGGTAATGGTGATGACACTACTACAGAAATCCACATCCACGATCCACATCAATGACGGGTATTCCTGTTCCGTCAATGAAACCTAATGTCAATGATGGGCTAGAGGAAGAACTCATCGTTGATAACTTCACCAAGTGCCCGTGGGCCTTCCTGCCGAAATTGTCAATGACGTGCCAGAAGTAGAACCCGTCGTTGATGACTCTTATTGATAGCCTACTTCGAGGCCCATCGTTGATGATCACAATCATCAACGACATTCAGTTGGGCCTCCCATTAGTGAGAGTCATTAATGAAGCCCTTCGTTTCGACCTGTTATTGGGAAGCAGCATAGGAGGCGACGAAGAGTGCGCACCTAATAAACCCACTCCACGACCCGACTGCTCTCTACACACAACTGCACGCTATCTCGTCTGCCCTCCCCCAAAAACCAGTCATTCTATTTCACTCTCGCGTCTCCCATCGCACAATGGCTGCCATAGGTAGCTCTTCTGAGAAGAGGAAGAGGGAGCCGTTGTCTCCTGCTTTGGCAATCCACAAGGACCTCGCATGTATCAACCTGGAGCTCACCTGCGAGACGATTGATGGGGACATCGAGGAGACCCTCCTCTTTGCCTTCCCGGCTAACCACGTGCAATACTCCAGCGCCTACATCATCCAGTGTATCCTGAGAAGGAAGTTTCCGTGGGTACACTATTTCGTCCTCGAAGCTCACAACGAGCCGAGGCGTATCCTCGTCCGCTACTACAACAAAGTACTCATCCGACGTCAAGTTTCTTCAAAGTTGCTACAGTCTCACCTCTGCTACTAGACCCTATGGACGAAGATCTCCCGCTGGGGAACTTTTAGTTTTTATTTTCCTTTTTACATTATATATATAACTAGCCTAGTTAGCAGTTATGTATTTTCTCTGACTTTGCCTTGCTCAAGGCTATTCAAAATTTCTGAAGGGTCTAGGTTTCGAGTTGGAACTCCCGGCATCTACTCATGTCCATTGTTCTCCAATAGTTGGAGTCCCCGAGTTCTTTGTTAGAGTCTCAGAGATCCATTTCTAAACTCACTATACAACCGTTATTTGAAATCCTAGAGCCTCCAAGTTCTTGTCAGAGCCTTCGAATTCTGCACTATAAACATGATATAGTCGTTGATTTAAAAATGATGGAACATCTAGGTTTCAAATTAGAACCTCTGGGTTTTCCCGATTTTGCTATAACGGCTAGGTTTTGAGAGGCTAGTTATATATACCCCCAAGACTCTTTGCACATATAACTCTTTGCTAATCTGCTCCTCTGCTCTCCTAAGTGAAATTTCTTCTTTCCTCAAGCCCAAATTGAGATCTTTGTGAGGAAATCTTTGAGAGAGAGAGATTGATTTATAGTTGAGCATCAAGCAAGAGGCCTATTACTCTTGGAGATTGGTGTCTCCTAGACGGCAAGGGGTCGCTTGAGAGCCCTCGAGTAGTTTGTGAAGAGCACCAAAAGTTTATGAGGGTTCAGAACTCACCTACCGCATGGTGAAGAGCTGCCACAAGTGAGAGGGGGCTTCGCATCGGCAAGCCATTTGAGCGAAGTGCATGTTTTGTGCCAGTTTCGGTTGTTGGATCAAACTTCCTCAAGGAGATGTAGAGCCTTGCCAAAGGCACAAACTTCGACAATAAATCCTTGTCTCTTGTGTGATTGTGTTATTCTATTCCTCTATACTTGCTTCTTTGCATATCTTGCTCACTAGTATGGGTAGGATTTACTTTTGGTATAAGTTTTTGATAATCTCTTATTCATTGTCCCCTCTAGTCGATAGCCTAGATCCTTTCACTCTTTGCCACTTTGAATCCTACACTCAAGAGAAATTCTCCCACCTTGCTCAGGCCCAAAATCCTTAGATTTAGCAAGAGCATTGAGAGTGTGTGAGATTATTGCTAATTGAGCACTAGAGCATTGAGTTCATCTCCAAGCGTCCGACGTGCCTATTACTCTTGGAGATTGAGATCTCCTAGACGACTAGGAGTCCTTGAGGGATCCCAAGCAAGTTGTGGCAAATCTCAAGAAGTTTGTGAAAGTTGGGATCCACTTCCTTTAAGGGAAAAATCACCGAGAAGAGATCATAGAGACGCAAGGTGCGCCCTCGAGGGATAAAGGCCTGAGATGAGACTGGCTCTTGATCAAAGTGATCGAGCTCCCTAAATTGAGATGTATAATTCCCCAAACTTCAGCAAAAAATTATCATGTCAACTTTGTATTCTCGCTCCTTTCTTTAATTATGCAAGATTACTTTTCTAGTGTATTTGTTATGGTTGTGTTTGACTAGTATCCAGGGGTGCTCATGTAGTTCTTGCATTAGACAATCTTTCAGTTCCACATAATTGCATGAAAAAGATTAAAATTAATTAAAATTGTTTAGTCGCCTATTCACTCCTCCCATCTAGACCCATATTTTGATCCTTTAATGTCAGGTGATATCATGTTGTATGGTATGTTAAGGGTGCCATTTTGCTAGTGATTGCTAGTGGCTTGAATCTAGAGCAAGTTGAAGCTTTCATGTTTGTTATCTCTTGTGCTTGATCCTTATATTTTACCCCGTGTGATCTTGTGTTTGATGCTTGACATGCATTTGAGTTGTGTGATGCATGCTTGCTTGATATGCCCTATATGTATTAACCGCCCTAGTAAACTTCTCCCCCATCCTCCTTTTCTTCTTCTTTCTTTCAAGACGTTGTACTTAGTTTATTCTTTTCATCGATACATCTGTTCGGGAGCATGTGCTCTTTGGTTCTAAACACAAATATAAGATTCAAGAAACATGAGGCTCAAGTTCTCCTTATGTTGTAAGCTAGATTGGCTCACATTTCCTACTCGGTTGTTCTCTGATAGTTTAGTAGCCGTGTGATGTATGAGTTGTTGTTTACTTGCTTTCGTTGGTTGGGTGGACATGTAATTCATGTGCTATATCGGGTGGCGGAAGGCACTTTGGACTTTTGGTTCTGATAGTTGCATTGTGATCAAAGGGTTAGTAGTTTGTGCTATCATAGTTAGCATTTTCTCTGGTTTTTCTGTAAGTTGGTGAGCTAGTGGTCCTATCATGGTTGCACCTATGAATTGCTTTACTTCTGATGGGTTGGAAGGGGAGGTGAAGCTGTGCGTTTAGAATTTTTGGGACCATGTCTGACTTGTGGGCCTACTTAATTGAGCTTATAACTACGTTACTCTTCTTTTAGAGGAATATACAATTCAGAGTCCAATATATCCAAAGAATGTTGTTGTGTTCAAATTTTATAATATATGAGCCTGTTCTACACATCTAATTCAACCCAAGTCAAATAATTCAATTCATTTTTCTTAATGGGTTGATATATGAAAACTGACGGCCCATTAAGCTTTGAAGCAATCTAGTCCAACCGAACACAACATAAAAGCTGGGTGGAAACAGCAGCGTCACATAATGGTGATCTAACAGCCAAAAGAAACTACTACGAATTAATAAAAAGGGTGTCGATTGTTATCACCGGATCCACCACCATTTTCCTCGCCTCCTAATCTCCACTCTTAGTATGCAAGAGCCAGCTCTGTCCATTCGGTTGTCCACCACTATAGGTTCGCTCGTCTCCATCTAACCCTAATTAGCACAATGAAATGCCCCTTTCGTCTCATTCCTAAACTCTTAACTTTATCCTCCGGGCGAGGTCCTGCTACGTCTTTACTACTGTGGCTAGAATCGGAGCATTTCTATCACCCGACCAGCAAGGAAACAGTAGTGCAGAAGAAGGCAGGAGCAAAGAGTCATGAAGAACACGAAAGCATAGAGAGGTAGAAAAAAAATTGATCCAAAGTTTTAAAAAATCGGTTCGACCGTCAAATAGCAATTGCGTTCACTCAGCCGAGAAATAGAGGACCATTTAGAGCTTGATTGGTTTGATGCCAATATTTGCCATGCCAATTATTGGCAAGTTACCAAAAATTGACTAGCAATTGGTTGGCTACCAATTGGTTCTTGTCAACCTCTAAAAAAGTTACTAATTTTTGACAACTTGCCAACAATACCAAATGTTAGCTTGCCAAATATTGGCAATGCCAATATTGGCATCCAACCAATCAAGCTCTTATTTTCCTCTCGTCTCTGCCAAGTCCCATCTATTCCACTGCCAGGTGGGTCCATACATACAACGGACCCTCTGTCGGTCACCCTACTCTTTCCACTCCCAGTCCCACGTGCTCACCTCGGCCTCAGTGCTCCGCTCCGTCGCAAGCGCGCGCGCATCAAACCTCCCATCCCATTCGCATCCCCTCCCAACGGCTCCTCTTCCCCGGTGGAGCCCACACGCCAGCGAGCCAATCTCCGCTCTTGGTGCCTTCCTCGTCGTCTTCGTCGCGTGGATTCCCCGCCTCCATTCGGAATCCTGGGGTTTGGAGCTCGAATCCGATCGAATCGGCAGTGCTGGAGAGAGAGAGGGGGATGACGGGGACGAAGCGGAAGGCGGAGGCGGCATGGGTGCTGGAGGAGGAGGCTGACCGGCCGCTCTACGGCGCCTTCCGCGCCGCGGCCAACTCGCTGTCGCAGCTCCACGCGCTCGCAGGGGGTCACCAGAGGCTCTCCTTCCACGCCGGCGAGCGCCACACCATGGTACAGGCCGCGCTTCGATTATTAATCGCCGCTCGTTCTATCGCCTTGCGGTTAGGTGTAGTTGAACGATTGCTCAGTCAGTGCGTTTGGAATTCGATTCTGTTTTTGGGGGAAATCTGGGTTTCTTATCTCAAGGAATTTCCCCGTTTGATGAGTTTTTTATGCATGAAGATGCAAATTTTGTCCTGAACTGTACTACGTGTGCTTCTCTACATAGTTTGGCGTTTTTATAGGCTACGAAAGTGAGGATTTGATTGCTCGCTACTGTTCATGCTTGGATTTGTAGTTAGTACCTGTTACTTGGTGCCAATAGTTGTTCCCCGATGCAACTTATGGATAACTGGATTTATCGCTAGTTTATGCCTACCAAACCGAAATGCATCTCTAGAGAATTAGATTATGATCGTAATGATAGAGAGGGAGTTTCTCAACAACAAAAAATGGTAGAGAGGGAGATGGAAATGGAGAATTTGGATGGGAGTCAGTTGATAAGAAGGGAGAAGACTTATGGGGCGGGTTTTGTTCTACTCGAGCGCTAAGGATGCGTCCTTGTCATGTTCAGTGTTGCTTGTTTAGTGTTCAGTGATAGAAAATTATACCAGTAGATGCAGGAATTCCTTACAAACGAATTCTTTGAAGGAATGTCTCTCTTCCATCCTACTGCGTTGAAACCTGCACTCTTTGGGATTGACGTTTAGCCAAGAATATTGATCAGTGACGATGATGATGATGGATATTGTTGTACTTGTATTGCTATAACATATCTTTTGGTTTTCTATACTTATTACTGTCTTAGTTGGCAGTGTTCTTAATGTAATTGCACGACTGGTTTTTAGCACACTTTGACAAACGTGTCTTGAGCAACTTGTAATCAAACTAGTGGACATGTATAAGATTGGAACATAGTACATGGTATGAGATCATATATGTAAGACTGGACTTTATGTTATAATGCTTGATATTGTGGATGTTCACAGTCCTCTTGTACATTCTGTAAGCACTTATGTAAGAGGTAAAACTTACAGTTGGCTATTGAAATATCAATTAAGACCAAGAACAAGGATTAACGTTCCCAGGTGATCTTCAGGCTAACAATTACCGAATAACTTTATACTCTTTTTTAACAGGAACTTATACTCTTTCGAAATCTCTCTGTTTCATTCTTTCAATGCCTAATTTCTTAAAGAAAGCTGAAGTAATCTTGATGTATAACAAATTCTTTAATTAGCTGTGCCATTTCGTCCCTGTTTTGTTTGTATTGTTTATACATGCTTTATTTACTAGTTATAAATAGACATGCTATTTAGCAGTTTAAAACCTGGTCGCACATCAATTCTCCATACATTGAAACAACATTTGCTGTAACAATGTGCTCTTCCTAATTGCTTATAGTGAAGGTCTACATTGCTTCTAGTCCTCCTTTTTAGATTGATAGGTATATATTTATTCTTTGCGGTAATATCGCGCAATCATTTTGATTTATCCAGGAAAAGCTCTACAGATGGATCTTGCAACAGAACGAAAATGGCTTGAGGATCACAGTTTCTGACATTGCTTCCCACATCCAGGTCCACCTTTCTCTTTTCAGGCATTATACTCTGTTTGCACCAATTCTGATAGATGCTGAGGTCCTCAAGTTCCTGTTTTGTGTGCTAATTAGTAACCACTTACCACCCAGGCATTCTTCATATTTGCATATTTGTGGCCCCATTCACTGAATATTCGCTCAAGCTAAGCCATACCAATATTAGGAACATTTATCAGATTAAATAAGTTGTAATATCCTTATGTTTATGAGCTGTTCTTATATGTAGCACGAGATTGAGTATGGAGGTGAGGATGCATTGGCTTCACCAACATCACAATATATAATTCAGAATCTTCAAGCTTCAGTGCACATCCCCAACGCAAGCAACCAGCAAGCATCAACCAGCTTATTCGCACAAATAAACCCAGGGTTGCAACCCAAGAACTCAATGGTCTTTTCCAATTCACTATCCAGCCCTGTCCGATGGAGCCTACAGCAAGATGATGGCACGGGATACTTTGCGGATGGCATTCCAGGAAGCCATGAGTTGAATTCTGCAGCATCAAATGATGCCCCCCCTCCCAACTCCTATGTTAAACATGTTGTAGCATGTAATTACCTGTTTCTTCTGATACTATCAGCTGCATATATTTATCATTCACGTATTTATTTTCAGGTTAAACAATAGTGGACATAGCATTTCCTTGTAGTCATCGACAGTAAAATTAGATAGCAACACGTTAAAATAGCACTTTATTCTCTTCAATGCTGAAAATTGCAACAGTATACAAACCTAAGATCCCATTCAACTGAACTATTATCTTTAGTGTTATTGGACCATAATGCATTGGTGAAGGCAAGAGAGAAATTTAGATTATCTTAAAAGTGTTATTATGGGAACATAGAACTATATGACCTATTTTTTCTCAAACCAGAGGCAAATTTGTCTCGATCTACTAATTAAAGCCGAAAAGAGTTGCCCAGTTAATTAGGAAAAACAGCACGAAAACCATTAAAACTAGCCAAAAACTAGGTTACCACCGCCGACCTAGCCACCAACACAGACTTGACACACACCGCTGAGAAGATCCGTTTATCGAGACTACCTACAAACGTCATCTTCATCACCCATCACTCTGATCCAGTGACTCCGACTTCATCGATCACCGCAACAGGTCGCACCAAGCCAATGCTGACCCCATCAAACAGTTAGCGAATGCATCAGGAGAAGACAGTTTCAATTTTAGCGACAAGCCTCGCAGGAGAAACTTGCAAGCCTTGCACCGACAAAACCCACAGCAGCAACAGAAGAGCGCCACCCGCCGAGTCCATCCTTCGCTAGTTACAGCGAAAACAGTGTATAGAGAAATTGAAAGGGCATCTTGGCCCTCTAAGTGAGGTTTGACGATTAATGACAAAAAATTAAGAGATTAATGTGTGCATCAACTATGACCAGGTGATTTAGTCCCAAAAGTGATGATATGATCAGCGTTGATGACCTCTAATGAGTTTTCAGGAAGGATGGCTTAAAGAAACAAAGATTAAGGACTATTTTCTATCTCTTTTAGTGGTTCGAGGAATCACATTGAGCTTAGGAAAAGACATATTATCAAGCGAGGTTAATATCTGGAAGTGGTTGAGAATTATTGCTAATGCTCAACTAGGAATGTACTTTTCTATCCAAAGAGGCATTTGAAAACCATCTCCTCTCACACTTTCAACAAAAGTCGGAATCTCCAGAATTGTTGAAAACCATCTCCTCTCACACTTTCAGCAAAGTCGGAATCTCCAGAATTGTTGTCGGAATATCCGGGTTTCCTCATGTGTGTGAAGAATCTAGGAAATCGGAGCCTCGGAGTTGCCCATTTGTCCAATTTTTTAGTATGTCGGAGCATTAGAGATTATCCTGGAATCTCCGAGTTCCAGTTCTAGAAACGTCTAAGTCCTTTGAGCTTGAAAGTCAGAACTCCTAGAAGTTTTTGAACTGTCCGAGATCCCTTCTGAACTTATCCTTTGAAATCTCAGAATTTTCGAGTAAGTATATCGGAAGTTTTGAGTTCTCGTATTATCCTCACTTTGTTGAGTTTCTTGAAATGTTGGAAGTTCCATGTCTAATGCTGGAACCTTTAAAACTTGGCTCTGACTATGCTTTGTTCAAGGTTATCCATTTCTGAAGGGTCTGGGTTCCAAGTCGGAACCACCCACATCTGCTCATGTCCGCTGTGCTTTGAAAGTCATAGTCACCGGTTTTTTGTCGAAGTCTCAAAGATCCATTGTTGGACACTATATATAGTCATTGCTTTGAAAAGTTAGAGTCCTCCGGGTTCTTATCAGAGTCTTTGACATCCATTGCTATATAAGCGATATAGCCTTTGATTTGAAAGTGCTAGAACCTTCGGGTTCATGTCAAAAACTCTGAGTTTTGCCGATTTTGCTAT
Organism: Stipa capillata; assembly: GCA_019208055.1. Lineage (NCBI taxonomy): Eukaryota > Viridiplantae > Streptophyta > Magnoliopsida > Poales > Poaceae > Stipa > Stipa capillata. Next base: position 25,596 of record JAGXJF010005019.1, read on the forward strand.
AACTACTAGTTTTTTGTTGAATATATATACCCTAAGCCTCTTTGCACAAATAACTCTTTGTTAATCCACTATTCTGCTCTCCTAAGTGCTACTTCATATTTCCTCAAACCCAAGTTATCATCCTTGTGAGGAAATCTTAGAGAGAGAGAGATTGATCCATAGTTGAGGATCAAGCAAGTGTTCATCTTCAAGCCAAACTAATTGAAACTTGTTACTCTTGGTGGTTAGCGTCTCCTAGATGGCTAGGAGTCACCTAGGAGACTTCGGGTAGTTTGTGAAGAGCACCGATAAGTTTGTGAGGGTTTGGAGGTCTCCTACCACAAGATGAAGAGCTACCACGAGTGAGAGGAGGCTTCGCATCGGCACGTCCTTTGAGGGAAGTGCACGATTTTGGTGCCAGCTTCAATCTGTTGAAAGGCTCACAGGAGCCGACTAGCG
>JAGXJF010005021.1:0-94042 GCA_019208055.1 Stipa capillata
TGATCTTAACAATTTTGTCTAACTTTACCACAATCGCCATAACTTACTTATGATTGAGCTAGTACAAAGTAAACATACCCACTTACCCACGAGGTTGAGCAGAATTAGAAATTACGTTAGCCTGTTCAAAACAGTTTAGCATTTCAAACCAGCATATTGGAAGTGGATTTTGTGCCCCGTCGGGTTTAAATACTTGTATAATTCAAAAAATCTTAAAAGATCCGTGGTATAAGAAGATGTCTAAGTAAATGTGCATATGAAAATTTGTGCAAAAATATGATCAGACAAAAAAAACACTTTTGTTATACCACAATTAGCAGTCCTGAGTACACACGTCTTGTCTTTAGCTCAACCGTATGCGTGTCGTCCTGTGTGGGGATACGTACTCGTTTTGTACTTAAAAGAAAATCAGCTAAACCAGCTACTCGTTTTGAAAGTCGTCAGAAGCAGCCTCAGACGCTCGCAGTGTCAAACTGAGCAAAACCAAATGTGAACGCGAGTTCACCCCTCGTGACATCTGCGTCGACTGCGTGGGAACGTACCAGGTCCCGTTGCGCAAATACGTGTGAACTGCCCGCGTGGGGCGTCTCTGTCGCGCACGCCCACTACCGCCGTAAAGAGAGGCAGATGTCGGCACCCAACTCCTCCCTCCCTCCCTCCCTCCCTCCGGTGCCACTGCCACCACAACGATCTCTCGCCATGGATGCGCATGCTCCTAGCCATTAGCGCAGCGCTGATCTCGCTCCCCGGGAGCCTGATCTGTGGGAAACTTGTTGCTGGTACGCGGTGCTCTCCTTGCTCCCCTCCCCTGTGCTCGCTTCACTAACTTGCAGTTGCACTTAGTGCTCCTCCGTTGGTGTACTGTTGAAATGTTTGTTCCCGTGGAACCGCCGATGCTTTGGCTGTTCACCATGGGGATGGCTGAAGTCTTTCTAGGGTCCTTCTCGGCCACATCGTTTGCTTGCATTGATTTTACTGTTCTTGGCTTCTTGGTTACATGGACTAGCTTTGGCATTTTTTGGTTATAATCTGCCAGATTTGAGAGCAATGTCCAAGGGGAGAGCAAGATCGATGCTAGTTTTCGTTCTTGCCTACTCAAATAAGCTTTCTTGGGGTACCACTGTTGCAATTGAACTGTTACATTGGTAAAACATTGAGTGGTTTGCTCAGAAATGCTTCTGCCTCCCGGAGTCCTGGTCCTATTCTGCGGATTAGTTGGACATGGGTTGATGACGAGATCTGATTTATCTGTAGCGCGGGGGATTTTGGGGAGTTCATTTCTCATCTCAATTTCGATTTTGAGTGCTTAGTTCTCTTTAGTGTACAACATACTTGCTCTGTAGTGACGAGCTTGCTTGGGAAGTGTTGTGCTTCCTCATCTCTTCTCCCTTCAGTTTGGAGTTCCCTTTAGGAAATTTGTTCCCTTCCAGGGTTGACGAGTTACCTGCTACTGTTTTGTGCAAGCTATACTGCTATGGGTGCAAGCTATACTGCTATGGGTGCTTTCTCTGACAGAGGATAATTTAAAATGTAGTTGGATTTCTTATACGTCAGTAACAACTTTAATATGTCACAAATTAATCAGCATTGCTGTAACCGGGACAGCCAAAGTAAGAGGTGTAAATCTTTCTATGTTCATTTTCTATTATGAGAATTTCTAATCACTTAGAGCAAATAGGACTGTTCACACTCTCTTCTTTCTCCAGAAAATCAAAACAATAATATTTTAATCAAGATGGATTCTAGTAACCATAAATTTGCAGTGTCCATCAGCAGACTATCAATTTAATGGTGTACCTTACCAAATGCCAAACAGTTGTGGTATTCTGGACTGACTTCTCAAAACAAAACCAAAAAAAACAAAACCGTGGGGTTCAATTTGGGGAACCCTGATTATGACTAATAATCCACAACCATTGCATGTTATTCAAACTGTATTTATGTATGAAAGAGTCATAAACCATAAAAACAACTCTCATTAAGACGTGGTTTTAAAAAATACGCTCAATAAGATATACTATGCCACATCACGCAGCTTACTTCTTTCTAAAATGTGAGACGCTTGACCAGGGATCGCAATAAATTTTGTCATTTGATGCTCATGATGAAATATGTATTTGTGAGACAATTCTGACTATCACTTCCCCCCCTATGAATTGGAGTAAATATTCTGCTGACTTCTTTACAAACTTTTTCAGGAACTAAATGGGGCTGGTTTTGTGGCATTGGTTTATTCTCTTCTTCAATTTGGTTTCATTGTCTTGGGGTTTGAGCTCAGATGGTCTAGCCCTTCTTGCTCTGTCCAAAAATCTCATATTACCTCGTTCCATAAGCTCTAGTTGGAATGCTTCGGACAGAACACCTTGTACATGGACTGGAGTTCTTTGTGATAAAAAGAATAATGTTTTTTCTCTTGACCTGTCATCTTCTGGAGTTTCTGGTTCACTAGGACCTCAAATAGGACATATAAAGTACCTACAAGTCGTTAATTTATCAAATAACAACATATCTGGTCCAGTTCCTCCAGAGTTGGGTAATTGTAGCATGCTTGATCAATTGAATCTGTCCGGCAATTTTCTTACTGGTGAAATACCAGCATCCCTTGGCAACCTCAAAAAACTAGCATTACTCTCTTTGGACAATAACTCCCTCAATGGGGAAATACCAGAGGGGTTGTTCAAGAACCAGTTTCTGGTGGAAGTGTACCTCAATTACAATAATCTCAGTGGTTCTATCCCTTCGTCAGTTGGTGAAATGACAAGTATTAGATACTTTTGGTTGCATGGCAATACGTTATCTGGAGTTCTGCCAGATTCAATTGGCAACTGCACCAAGTTGGAGGAGCTCTATCTACTGGATAATCAATTGAGTGGGAGTCTTCCAAAAACATTGAGCTATATCAAAGGACTGAAGGTTCTTGATGTCACTACAAATAACTTCACAGGCGAGATTGATTTCAGTTTTGAGAATTGCAAGTTGGAGGTATTCATATTGTCATTCAATCAGATAAGGGGCGAAATTCCGTCATGGCTAGGGAATTGTAGTAGCTTGACACAACTTGCACTTGTCAACAATAGTCTCTCAGGCCAGATACCAACCTCAATCGGTTTATTGAGCAATCTGTCTTATCTGATTCTTTCTCAGAACTCCTTGTCCGGGCCAATCCCTCCTGAGATTGGTAACTGTCCATTGCTGGTGTGGCTAGAGTTGGATGCAAACATGCTCGAGGGTACTGTTCCTAAAGAGCTGGCGAATCTGAGTAACTTGCAGAAGCTCTTTCTGTTCGAGAATCGCCTCACTGGGGAGTTTCCTGAGGATATTTGGAGCATCCGGAGCCTTGAAAGTGTCCTTATTTACAGAAACGGTTTTACTGGGAAGTTACCTCCAGTGTTAGCTGAGCTGAAGCTCCTGCAGAACATTACACTGTTCGATAATTTCTTCACTGGAGTCATACCACCGGGTTTGGGTGTTAACAGCCGTTTACTCCAAATTGACTTCACCAACAATAGTTTTGTCGGTGGAATACCTCCAAACATTTGTTCAGGGAAAAGATTGAGAGTGTTGGACATGGGGTTTAATCTTCTCAATGGTAGCATCCCATCCAGTGTTGCGGATTGCCCAGGTTTGCAACGACTAATTCTCCAAAACAACAATCTTAATGGGCCCATTCCACAATTTAGAAATTGTGCAAATCTAAGCTATATAGATCTGAGTCATAATTCCTTAAGTGGAAACATTCCAGCAAGCTTGGGCAGATGCATAAATATTACAAGCATAAACTGGTCAGGAAACAAACTCTTTGGTCCTATACCACCTGAAATGGGAAACTTAGGGAATCTGAGATTTCTTAACCTCTCAGGAAACAGCCTACAGGGTGCACTTCCAGTGCAGATCTCTAGTTGCTCCAAGCTGTATTTTCTTGATTTGAGTTTCAACTCTTTGAATGGTTCAGTGCTCACAACAGTAAGCAACCTGAAGCTTATGTCACAACTACGGTTGCAAGAGAATAAATTCAGTGGAGGCTTACCTGATTCTCTTTCACAGTTGGATATGCTTATTGAACTGCAACTTGGTGGCAACATTCTTGGGGGTAGCATCCCTCCATCATTAGGAAGGTTGATAAAACTGGGCATTGCATTGAATCTTAGTAGCAATGGACTAGTGGGTGATATTCCGACACTATTGGGTAATTTGGTGGAGCTGCAAACGTTAGATCTGTCACTGAATAACCTCACAGGAGGTCTAGCCACATTAGGAAGTCTACAGTCATTGCATTCTCTGAATGTTTCCTATAATAGATTCAGTGGACCGGTGCCAGAAAATCTTCTTAAGTTTCTGAATTCCACACCAAATTCCTTCAATGGAAATCCAGATCTCTGTATCTCTTGCCATGCCAGATCTTGCAAGGGATCTAATGTTTTGAAACCTTGTGGCGGATCGGCGAAAACAGGAGTACATGGCCGATTCAAGGTTGCTCTTATAGTTCTTGGTTCATTCTTCGTAGGAGCAGTAGTGGTACTTATAGTCAGTTGCATCCTTCTGAAGTCTCGAGATTCCAAGACAAAAAGTGAGGAATCAATCACTAATTTGCTTGAAGGTTCTTCTTCAAAACTAAATGAGGTTATAGAGGCGACAGAAAACTTTGATGACAAATATGTCATCGGTTCAGGTGCTCATGGGACTATCTACAAAGCAACACTGCGTTCAGGGGAAGTATATGCTATCAAGAAGCTTGTGATCTCTGCACACAACAGTTCTTACAAAAGCATGGTCAGAGAACTGAAGGCATTAGGTAAAATTCGGCATAGGAACTTGATAAAGCTGAAAGAATTTTGGTTGAGAAGAGCGTGTGGGTTCATACTCTATGATTTTATGGAGCATGGTAGCCTTTATGATGTGCTGCATAGAATTCAGCCGGCACCAACTTTGGACTGGAGTGTGCGCTATAACATAGCTCTTGGAACTGCCCATGGGCTAGCATATCTTCATCATGACTGTGTCCCCGCAATCATTCACCGGGATATTAAGCCAAGCAATATATTGCTGAACAAGGACATGGTGCCACGCATCTCAGATTTTGGCATTGCAAAGATCATGGATCAGTCTTCTGCTGCTCCACAGACCACTGGGATCGTTGGCACCACTGGATATATGGCCCCAGGTATGCATGAAACAAAGCATTGCACAACTGTTCCTTTTTTCTGTATTAGCATGCAAAGTCTGAAGCAACTTGTTGTAATATCGATATCTCTTAAATTTCGAGAAGTTACAGTGATGTTTTAAATAGCACCAGCTGCATCTCACTGTTCTGATCAGAAGCTGTCATCTTACTGTTTATATTACTGAGATTTGCCGTTGATTTTACCTTCTTGAAACTATGAATTTGATATTCAGATGAGAAACTGATATCTGATGGGCTGCGTGGCTCCTTGCAGAGTTGGCATTTTCCACCAGGAGCGGCATCGAGTCCGACGTGTACAGCTACGGCGTTGTACTACTCGAGCTGCTAACAAGAAAGATGGCGGTGGATCCCTCGTTCCTGGACAACATGGACATTGTCAGCTGGGTGCCCAACGCCCTGAATTGCACCGACCAGATCGAGGTCGTCTGCGACCCAGCCCTCGTGGACGAAGTCTACGGCACGGTCGAGATGGAGGAAGTGCGCAGGGTCCTGTCATTGGCTCTTAGATGCGTGGTGAAGGAGGCGGTGCGACGGCCATCCATGGTCGACGTCGTGAAGGAGCTGACCGACGCTAGGCCTGCTGCAGCCTCGTTGTCGGAGCAGGGGAAACCAGGCTCCCCCGGGTCGTAGTGACGGTAGGATCTGTGACTTGGCCGTTCATCCCCTTTTGCACAGGTGTAGTGTGTGAAATGTATAATGCACACACTCGATCCCATTATTGTACTCTGCAGTAGTCATGGCTGATTACAATGGGGGCTGGGCTGGCAACTAAGTCTTCATTGTAGTAACAGTTTGTAGTGGTAATTTCTAACTAGATGCATTGTGTGTAACTGCGCATACCTGGGACTCATTATGTGCAAATAATGAGCTGCTCTATTTTTCTGCCTCTTTCAGCTGAAAGGAGGAAACCCCATCAGTCTCATCTTGGTCTGTCAATTGCCAACAAAATAAAAATTAAAAAATAAAGGCGTTTGTACTGTCATTTGTGCTATTTTGTTCCAGATGACGAGTGGATCTCTTGTAGCGGTGCAGGTTTGGGTGTTCTTGGCCATACCAATTATTCAAGAATCTCCATGCGAGCTGTTTAGGGAGGAAGCCAACTAGCAGACCCAACAGGGGAAATTGCAGCCAGGCCAGCAAACTGTGTGCCGTGTGGTCCATCCTCGGGGTGGGAACCGTGGAACACGACGCGGCAGACCAGGCGAAAGCCAGCAAGGCAGGGAGCCACTGCTGCAGCCGCGCGTTCCGGGACGCGTGGGCACTGCGCGGTCGCCGGATTGCCACAGGACATGCCCGAGATGGGGTAGGCGTGTGCGCCGCGCACGGGGAGAGTCGCGGGGACGCAGGGAGAAGAAACATCTGTCCCGGCGCGCTGGGCAGCTCGCGTATTGTTTGGGCAGAGATTTACTGGGCCTCCGTAACTGAACCACACCTGAGCTCCTATCTCCTGCCTTAAGCGGGAGCTAGCAGACTGCCGCGCATCTCTGCTCCACCGGGTGCGACCCGTGGCCATGACTAGTGAAAGCCTTAGAAAACTTCTCATAGCTATTTCTTTCATCCTTTTTAGTCTCTGTTATGATCCAAGGTGTACGACGATCTATTAAGGAATAAAAAATTATATCAATATGATACGAGATTTATTAACGGAGTTCAGTGAACATTTTTACATCTTGGGAGCCCTTGTGTGGACGCTCCGCCCCATATATTATGTAATATGCTGACTATCAATATTTTTGGGTACACACGATCTAATCGCACCCCTCGTCGACCAAAGTTGTTTCGCTCAGCTCGCTTGCTCAAGTTATTGTCCTCCCCTTATGTCGGAGGTCTAGGATACAATAGTCTGACTCCTATTCTATTTGTACCCTATCTAGACAACATGTAGTACCTTATTAAAATACTACAACTTTCCTAAGTTTAACATGTAACCAACTCGTATATATATTCGATATATGTTCAACAAAATTCACCTTGACGAATATATCCTCACCACCTTGAAGCCGTCATGCAAGAACCACCATGTACTCCTTGGACTTGGGATTTCATTTTTGGAGCTCAATAATTTGAACCACCAAACAAACTTGAGCTGGTCTTAGACTTGTTGACTTTGCTGACTTAGACTTCGATTCTCCATGCATTTACGTTGTAGCCTCTCCATCAGCCCGTGTCATTAGACACCTCGAAGTTCTCTCCAATTCAACAACTCAAACCAAAACCGACTCCGAACCAACCAGGATTATGGTACGTCCCATCCAAAGTAGAATCCCTCCACAAAATCCAACTCCACCTCCAACATGACTCTTGGTGGTTATCCTCACCACCCCCATGTCCTTTGATTCAACCTCCTGATCCGTGTGCGCACACAAATTGAACCAATCCACACCCTCACTGTATTAGATAACACAAGCCTCTCTAATACAAACACTGCACCCTTGGACCTGTGTCAATCAGTCGGAGTGCCCGGGGCGCCTGCCTGGTATGTCCGACCTTGCCATGCTCCACCTTGCACCGTGTCACCTCGACATCACCATGCATTTCTTGACGCCTTATAGATGCATGACCTTGCACAATGTGCTCCAAGCTCCTCCAAGCCTTATGCGCATGTCGCTGTCCTCACCATTGAGTGCAATTCTCTTCTCCACGGGTAGTAGGAAGGCCGCAGCCTCTTGTGCCGCCTCGTGTTGCTTCTCGGCCAGATTGGCCAGCTCCTCCTGCTGAGTTACCAATTCTTCTTGCTTCTGTGTGAGGTGCTTGACGGCACTGTTAAATCCTTGAGTGCCTTGACTACTTGTTGGCCGGACATGGTTGCTTGCGTAGCGGGATCAACCGCTCTGATACCAAAATTGTCATGAACTGGGGTCTCTTGGGTTGGTGGATTGGATCTCAGGTCATAGGTGTGATGAACATGAGGAAGGGGCTTGTATTCCCGTCGACATGTTCCAGGTAGGTGCCAAGGCGTAGCAGCCAATACAAAATTTACCTGTTTCTTTTGATTTTATCCCTCCGCTCAATCCTTTCATCTCCCGATACCATTACTCGGTACTTATTGTCATTCTACCTGTTGTCATCCTTTCTAGGCAGAGGTGGAAGAAGGCGAACCTTCGTGCACCTAAAGCTTCACCACTAAGTCGATCCTCCATTGCGACGCTCGCCTTGCCGTTTACCGGCACTGGCACCGTGCCCACCCAGGAAAATCCAAAGTATGGCTGCCTTTCTCTCTGATTCTTGTCAATTAAAGCATAATGTGGGGATGGAATTTGGTGCCCCTTTTCTGATTTCTTGGATGTTCTTGTTCCGATGCAGGGCAAGCAAGAAGCTTGCTGCCAATGGTGGCACTGCAGATCCGAGTGGCATCGACTCCGGGTACGTTTTATCCGAGCAAGAATTGTGAATTCTTTGCTTGTTCGTTGAGAGCTCAACTCGTGGATTTGCGTAAATGGTTGTTTTCTATGGTGATAGAACTTTGGATGTCCCGATCTTTCGATGAGAAACACATGACGGTTTGGTGGAGGTGACTTTGACGATCCGGTTACACTTGTACAACGACGGAGCGCCTAGGCAATTGCTAAACCAACTCTTGGAGGTTATTGACCTTGTCGTGGGCACGATCAACCTGAACACGAGGTTCTTTATCCCTACAAGCAACCGAAGAACAAGCAAGAATAATTGAAGGCAATCTAAAATTGCAAATATAGATGAAGTATGATATATTAAAATGGTGGAGTTCTGCAAAGTAGTCGAACTAGGTGGTCGCAAGACACAACTAGAGACAATGCTGTTTGGCCCTAGGCAAAAAATTATGCTCAACAAAACCCAAAACTAAAGAGAGAATCTTATGGGGTATATAAAGAGAAGAGGTGATCTGTTTCGAAGACAGTCCTGAACTGTTTTGTCAATTGCTGTATGCTTGTAAGAAATTTGGAGATGGGGTTGGACAGATTGGAAAGTGCACGAGACAAGCTTTCCTAAGTGTCCAAGATCACCCAAATCGGAATCTGTATGCTTGAAATATAGACGTTTGAACTCAGGGCTGTCTCAGCTATCCGAATCAGAGTCCAGAACTTATAGGACTTGAAAGTCCTTTTTCAGTTGCTACTAACTTATCACAATCTATCTCAGAATCATTCAATTCACAAGGCTCAACTTTTGGCGCTACTAGACTATAATAGCAACCATTCTTAGCATGTGAAGCAACTAAAGCAGGAGAGTCAATATCACTAGTTGAGAGGCCTATAACAGTACGGTCATCATCTAGAGGAACATTAGGCACACCCAAATCTGAAATTTCAGAATTCATATTATCCATATCAATGTGTGGTGCACCTAAATCAGTATATAAAATATGAGTTTCACATGGTGCACATATACCAGCAGGTATTTCAGTTATTTGATCACATGACAAGCTCAAATCAATAAAACAATCCTCTATAGTAGGTGGTGTGATTAAAACAGCGGGCAATTCATTTAACTCAACACATGAAGTATTTAATTCATCCAGGCTTACATCAATCTCATGTGGAGTGATGGAAGTAGTACTTTTACCTTGCAGGCTCAACTCGGATGATGTATGTACTGTCAGGAGTAACGGGTCAAAAGAGCGAGATGGTGTGACTCTCACATTAGCTGGTGCGGCACTAGAACGGTCAACTGAAGCAACTCGTGATGGGGACTAGTACCGGGTGCTTGCTTACGTCATGTATCCGTTTCTTTATTTCCTGTTCAGCTTTGCAAGCAAGATGAAACAAACGATTGATAGAATAATATTCTTTATGCACAAGTATATTCTAAATATCACGGTTCAAGCCTCTCACAAATCTATTCATGGTAGCTTCTTCACATTCTTCTATATCACAGTGAAACAAAATAGTTTATAAAAGTTTATAATATTCATCCACGGTGTCACTACCTTGTTGTAAATTTTATAATTTCCGTAGCATGTTACATGTATAATATGAAGGTACAAATCTATATCTCATAGCACATTTTAAATCATCCCAAGTAGAAGGTATGTAATCAGAGTATAATCGACAATATTCATCCCACCAAATAGATGCAAAGTCACTAAATGTACTAACAGCAGCCCATACTTGCTTATGCTTAGGAAAAACATGGCTAGCAAATATTTCATTGAGCTCTATTTCTCAATCGAGATAGAAATCAGGCCTATTACAACCTTCAAATATTGGCATTGAAACGATAGGATCATGTACCTTTTCACGTTGGGGTACCTTTCGGGGCGGTAGTCGTACTTTCCGTGATGGTGATGAAGGTGCCCTCGTCTCATTGTATGGCGCATCTACCTTCGTTATGGTGCTTTGCAAACTTGAAAACCTGTCATGGTTAGTAGAAAACAAGAACAAAATCACAAGTATAATGTTCCTATCGACTACTAGGATGTGGCTACAAGTTGCTCAACACTCAAGTCAAATCAAAATCCTTAAAAGTTATTACTTAGCAAAACAGGGGGTGTCGGCTGTTGGCGGTGTCAAAGTCTTCCTGAAGATTGGATGAAGCGATTGCCCGGGGATCGAACAGCCTGTATGATGTAGAAGTAGAGCTTCGGAGGCTTTATGTGAGTAGCAAGGATGGCAAATGATCACGTAGCTATGCAAAGTTGAAAAATGTTCAAAAATACTAGTCCTAGTTGCTAGACTTAGACTAGAACGAAAAAATGTAACTAGGCCTAGATACTGAAGCGATAGAAGTAAAGGAAACAAGGAGAAAGCAATGGGTAAGTTTCTGAGGGTTTTTTTTGCATTGGCCTTTTACGTGGCTTCTTAATTTTTTAAATATTTTCTTAAATTTTTTTACTTCAGAAAAATCCCAAACAGAGTAAAAGATATGCAATAGACAAGAAAACAAGATTTTGCCGCAGTGCTGCCGCGGCAGCAGAAAACAGCATAAACCTTGCTGTGGCAGGAAAAACGGTAGGAGACTAAAACTTAAGTTGACTTTTTCTCCTAAACACTTGTCGGATTGCGCTGAAAATTTAACAGTAGACTCTTGGATTTATGCCTGATTTTACAAAATTTGTTTAGAATTTTCTGGGCACTTTGAATTTTCAATCTGAATTTGACTTGGAGTTTGAATCCAAATCCAAAACGTGTTGTAACTTGAATTCCTATCCGATTCTTGGTGGGAGATTTGTCCAGGGGCCTTCTTAAGGACGTGGGGGAGCCCTGTGGGTCACCCAAGTCTTAACCCAATGGTTAGAGATAGAAAATCAAGCCTCACAAAATGATTTCTTTGCCTAGTTCAACTTGAACTCCAAGTCAAAACATTTCCTGTTGTGTTGGACTTTCCAAAACTTTTGTAGATCTGATCCAATATGTTTCAGAGATAGTCTTGGACTGTTTTGTCAATTGTGGTGTGCTTGTAAGGAATTTAGAGATAGGGTTGGATACGTTGAAAAAAGTGTACGAGATAAGCTCTCCAAAGAGTCCAAGATCACCTAAATCGGAGTCCGTATGCCCGAGATATAGACGTTTGAATTGAGAGCTGTCACAGCAATCCGAATCAGAGTCCAGAACTTGTAAGACTTGATCTCTAGCTCTTCTTGGACAAAAAGTGACGTGTGAGAACTCTTTATATAGCACCAATCCATGTGGAACATCATCATGGTCACACGGACTTCATTTCCTCCTCCTCGCGAGAGCTTGAATTCGAATCCGCGCTTGTTCTTGACGATCTTGACGAACCTCTTTTTGTTCTTTGTAGCTTCAACAGCGGATGTAGTTGAAATAGTAGAAGTAGAGGTGGTAGCGGGTGTATCTATGGGGTCACGTCTCATCATATAGACAAGTGTGTTTTTCTTGGGAAATCCGACGTACTGCGGGCGGAATTGGCTGCGTCCACCGCCGCCACGGGATACCGATGCCTTGGCTTCTCGCCACTGCCGATGATACCTATCTGGTAGGAACAATTACCGAATTAGAAACAGAAATATGTTACCAATACTATACTGTACTTTGTGCAGCTCTTGTGTGATGATTGCGATTGATCATCCTCTAATGTTTTTCTCAGGGTGCAGATGGTGCTTGGAGGCGTAGTCTACACGGCTGTACCATTCTACAAGAGGGCTAGGAAGGTCAAAGGTATATACACAACACAATCCAATAATACTATTTCATTTTCTTTTAGATCATACAGACTAATACAGTGCAATTACCAATTTTGCAAACTACACCAAAATTAATCATCTACGCAGTCCATGAGTAGCTTGTTCGGCATTGACATTTGACAATCATATTTTTACTGAAATTATTGGGTTGCCATGTTAGATGAGGTGATAGAAAACGTGGAAACTGGTTTGGAGGTTTTGGAGCGTACTACCAAGGTGACAGAGAAGCTATCTGCTAATTTGGCCAATTCAGTGCTGGAGAATGGATCCCTGCACGAGGTAGCTGAGGAGGTCGAGTACATTGCTGGGAAGTGGATAAGGATGCGCATAAGGTTGAAGTCATCATTAAGATGGTCAGTGATGACTTATTCTTTGCATAAGGTTGAATTCATCATTAAGAAGGTCAATGATGACTTATAATTGGTCATATGCTTGTTTCCGTTTTATATATCAACATGTTATGGGTAATAAATAAGCAGAGGTGTGAATGAATTCGTAACTAGCTGTGCATTCTCATTAGATAATTAGTGAAAGTTACACATAGGAATAGCATATACAAGAGCAGTTTCTGACCGGTTCAGACTAGCGTCTTGGCTCCTGAACCGAGTAAAGATTCAATATTTTTTTTGCGGTTCTGCAAATGGAAGTATTAGAAGACTTTCGGCTAGGGAAAGTAGTGAAAATATAGTGTTTCTATGGTTTCTCTCCAAACACGCTTTGGTAGCTTCACTTCAAATTTTCTGCAGCTAAATTGTGCAGCATGCATTGCATCAGATTCTAGAGAAATACATATAGTTTGCTTTCATTCTGTTAAAGATTGTTTCGAGTGTACATACCACCCTTAGTTACTTGGTTTTGCTTTCATTCTGTTAAAGATTGTTTCGAGTGTACATACCACCCTTAGTTACTTGGTTATGAAAACCCCTGCTCAATGTTATAGATTGAAAGTGCTCAGTGACCTAATCGACATCGAAGAGCTCGAGAAGGAATTCAAGCCAAGCCCAGCATCCTATGCTGGTTCAGATGACCAGAAGTGACCATTAGTACAAACTGTGCGAAACACCCACAAAGTGTTCCCTGTTGTAAGTTTGATTTTTCTTTCGTTCCTTATGAATGTCAACGTGTAAATATGTTGGACCATGCAATAGCTCCGGTTGAGCTACTTCAGCGTCTACATATTTTACTCCTTGGACATGACTACCTGGCGACCATGCACCCCATACGGTTATGATGCGGCGGCCCACCCCACCTCAGCCCACAACGGGCCCATCACAGAAGCTGGTCGTGCGAGTGCGAGCCCATTACCAAGCACGAGCGCAGGTTGCCGTGTGACTGTATTTCCCGGGAATCTTCTCTTCTACCTGAGATCGGATTTGATCTACATCGCTGCCAGCTCAGTTGTTTTGTCCTATTCTTCCTCTTTCTTCTACCTCTGCCGACCAAAGCAACAGATCCATGGAGAAACCAACCAAAATGATAGAAATTTTTTCAAGCGAACCAGCAGCATCACGCGACAGAAACTAAAGAAGAAAAAACATCAGATCACATAGCAGGTAACAACATGTATCCTACTTGATCATCTCTTGCATCCTTGATCATCAATCATTTGAGAACACATCATCTCAATAAATACCCCATATCTACTTCATGCTGCCTAACATATCAGGTTACCAGCAAACATATGACTATTTACATGACGATATATTGCTCTACTCTATCATTTGTGTTCCTATAGTAGTCAAAACTGATGATATGTAGCACACCTCAGCACTAGTGAGATTCAATCACAAACGCATCTGTGCCCTCTATTATGTCCACATAATGAGTATGAAAGTTACATGAAAAAAATGCAATTACATCAAACTTTTATATCCCATTTAACATAAACATAAAAAAAAACTTATTGCAGGTTGCCATGGATTCTTTGCCATCCAAAATTCAGCCTATATTTGATGAATTCAAAAAATCAACCATGCCAACAGGCCAGATGTAAAAACAACAAGTGTAACACATAATGGTTCACACCAAGTAGCACAAGATGAAAACTACTAACTTACTATCACAGGTGAGAAAAAAAGTGTGAATCATGAAACAGTTGTCTCATTCTTGAATACCAGTTACCATTTTAACATTTATGTTGTTACCATGTGTTGACGATTAGTGAACCACCGATCTTACGTAATACGTGGAGGAGAGAGAAAAGAGACGAGGGATCGTTCCGGGTAAGTTTTCTACCTTTATAAGTCTGCTGGGGGGACCCAGGAGTTTTTCACCGCATCCAGTCTCTGGCTTTTCAAGTTCTTCATATTATTCCTCTCGCCTGTTCTTGTGCTTTTCTTGCTCTCACATTCCTTCTCTTGGAGATGGGTGAGAAAAAGGTTTTTGATCGAGGTCACCTTCATCTGAGACGGGTATCGAGATGAGGTCGGAGATCACCTCTGATCATTTGGAGGATAAAAAGTGGCTTGGAGCTCTTTAGGCGTATCATGGAATTGAATTCCACATTGTCGGAGATCATGCATCCCCATCGCTTGATCCAGGATGGATCGTGGTTTTCGTAGATTTCCTTGAGTGCTGTTTTTTCTTTCCTCCATCCAACTTTCTCCGTTCCGTTCTTCAGTTTTATGGATTAGAACTGGTTCACCTGAATCCAAATTTGATTGTGGTGTTGAGTGTTTTTGCACACTTGTGTGAATCTTATCTTGGAATTCGTCCCCCCTCGACCTCTTTTGTCATTTTTATGCTTTGACAAGATCATCAAGCCAAATCTTTGGTAGTACTGACTTTTGGCCTCGAGAAGGCGAGTAGGAGAGGTATATCAGCTTCCTTGGCCGGAACTCGTGGTCGGATTGGCGCAACAGATGGTTCTATTGTCAATTCCATATTACCAGGGGCATGGCTTTCCAGGATGCCATGCCGGTCCAAACCGAGAAGTGGTCGGAGGAACCGGAGTTGATTCCGTTCCTCCAATTGATAGCTTAAGAAATTGGTTATCTTAATCAACGAGGGTTGTCTGCCTGGGATGTAGCTGATGATTTCATCAGGTGACGCTTAACTCCATTGCATGCCCAATCCTCAGGCATGTGGGAATCGTCGGATGACCCCTGCTCGAATCGGGGAAGTAAGACAAGTACCCTTTTTGGATTTCTGAGTTCTTCGAACCTTGAGGTGTAATGTTTGCTTAACATTGGGTGTTTCCCCTATGCAGTTCTCCTCTGTCCGGTGGTGTATCGCAAGACGAAGGCTCTCTTCGGGCAAGCGCCCAAGGAGGCCAAAAAGGTTCCTGTGCCAATTCAAAGGATGTCATGCAGTGATCGACACGTATATTTTTTGGTAAGTGCAGAGCTTTTCCGAGTAGCAATTTTGTTCATTGAGTGTTCTTAAAATAATTTTGACTGTACTCGAGTACTCCTTGAAGCGTGATGGTCAAGGCATACATCCTCCCGAGGCTGAAGAGGAGGATATAGCTTTTGAGGGTGTAGAAAAGGCCAGAGCGTTGGGTGCACGGGATCTTCAACTCGTGTTGGAAGTTACGAGGTCGGTACCTCGCCCAGACTTGTCCAAGAGGAGGTCGGATTCCTCAGGGCGACGGGTACCATCCCAACCTAAACGACTGAGGCGAGTTTTCCTCCTCGAGAACCTTTTCTCGAGTAAGTAGTAGTTCCTTTTTCTGATGTTGTTGCTTGTTTGCAAGATGATCCCTCCTTCCCTCTCGGTTGTCGATCCGAGGGATGGGGCCTTAGTCATCACCGACCCAACTGCGGGGTTTGATCAGGTTCTAGTATGTGGGAGTCTAGTTTCGACTACTAGACCCCCCTTTATACATCCTCGTCAGTTCAGGATCACGCTGACGGTACACAGGCGAAATGAATAACATTGCATGCATTCAAAGTTAAAAACTTAATTTGAGTACGATATGCCACATGGCTTACAAAGTTCCATGTCTTAACGACATTATTACATCAGAGGAAATATCAGAAATAAAAATGAAGCGGCTCCATTCGTGCCACAGGCAATTGACGGAAGCCACGCGACCTATTCTTCGGGATCATCATAGAAGAAGTCTTCATTGACTCCTTCATCGGCATACTCCTTTGCACACCACCACAATAAAACATGCACGATGAGTACTTCACGTACTCAGCAAGCCACCTGGCGGCAGATGGTCCTACCATACTACATGCAAGGCTTCAAAGGAAGGCTTTATGGCTTAGTTGCGTAAAGCAAACTTTTAATTGAAATACTGTAGTAGATTTGAAGGCAGCTGTTTACAACCAAATTTGGCTGAGTCAGCCGGTTGAGATTCATCTAAAATCAACATTAACATGCAATGAAGGCTCGCCGAATCCAGCTTACCGAGTACCTAGTTGTGCAGCTCGATGTGGCCGAGTTGATCAAAGCACCAGGCGAGACAAGCCGAGTTCATTCCAGCATGCTCGGGGAGCCTGCAGCATCTTCGAAGTACTCGCAGCGCCCGAGTACTCGTTACACCCCCGAGTACTCATCCATGTGGTGATGACATAATTTGGCAGTGCCCCGAGTGGCCCAGCGCATCAAATAACTCGCAATGCTGCTAAGTCGTGGCTCGCCCCGAGTGGTCCACGGCAAGCCCGAGCAGTCTGTGGTTTCCCCGAGCACTTCACTTTATCCCTGAGTACGGAGGTGCTCGCAGAAGATCCCGAACGCCAACGTCTCCGAGCGGCAGGTTCGAGCCAAATCCCGAGCTAGCCCAGGCCGAGTTCTGAGTAGCGTATCCGAGTCCCGATGGTGCCGCGTGGCATGTCCGAGTCATCTAATGAGCCGAGTGGCTCGAGCCGAGTCCCTTCTGGCGTGTTCGAGTTCCAGTGTTGCCTAGCCATGCGTCTGAGTTGTGGCGTCCCGAGTACTACGTCATCAAGCCACGAGTAGTACCTCTGGACATTCAACAGTGGCGAGCCCGAGCACTTGCGACCCCGAGCGACGTCAACCCCGAGCATCGCCGAGTACTGGTGACCCCGGGTGGCCGAACCCCGAGGAGTTCCCCAGTCCCGAGGGGTTTTTCCCGAGTACTCAGCGGATTCCCGAGTGGTCCGAGTTCGTCCTCGAGCACTCGCGAAGGATCATCTTCAGCAGGTCCGAATCACAGCGCTACCCTTCAAGGCTTACCTGATGCCAGAGACTTCAACTTGGGACGCAAGAAACGCAGTGGATCGTGACAATCAAGGAGAGTCCTACAAGATTGGGAAGTCGATCCGGTTTGTTTGGAAAGGATGACTCGTGCGCCAAGAGGAGTCCGGATGTCGGCGTTCAAGGCAGTTAGATTTGGAAGGTTATCTTGGTTTGTATGGAAAGTCATATGTACGTTAGAATCAAGATCCTTTAGACAAGGAAAGAGATATATTTGTAATCAGATTAGGATTAGGAGTCCAGATCTCCTACGGGAAGACCAGCCGCCCTATAAATATGTAAAGGGTGACGGCCGATTAAAGGATCCAACAATCGATCAAACCAATCTTTTATCTTTTATCTTTTACCTTTTCTTAGTAGTAGATCTTTGCTGTTTTGCGCTGTAAAACAGTCGGTTCTTCCTCACGTAAGTAGGAAGATCTTTGTTGCTTTGCTCGGAAAGCAATCGCTCGTCGTACGCGTAAGTGCGATAGTTATCCTTTGTTGCTTTGCTCGAAAAGCATCCGGTTATCGCACACGTAAGTGCGGTTGGCGACTCCCATCACCGAGGTGTTCCACGGATCCAATTTCGTGCGAACACAATTGGCGACTCCGCTGGGGACCACGAAGTTTCGAACGATCCATTGTGATCACCATTGCTATGGAGAGATCGTCATCAAGAGGCTGCGATCTACAACGGTAGTATGAATACTCAATTCACTTATGTAGATGCAAATAATTCATATGTTGGTGTTGCTAAGTCTTCCGATGGGCATACTGTATCGGCTAGCCCTAGTTTTTTCAATCATGCATCTGATTACGGGCAAAAGCCGGTGCAAAGTAATTTACACACTTCGACATCTTATGATATTAGCAACATGCAACATGTATATTTGAATTCTCATGCATCGGCAACCCCACGAACCTTGCCGATGAACAACATGATGGGTTCAGTTAATCATTATGAAACACCCCATGTGATAAATTTCAACAACATGCAAGAAGGTGCTTCGCTGTTTTACCCATCGGCAATCGACTCACAATACGTGAGCCCACCTTCGGACAGGCCGATGGATGGGAGATTTGGCCATGCTATTAGCAGCTGGTCGGTCAATTACCCTCAACTGTCATA
Source organism: Stipa capillata (assembly GCA_019208055.1). Classification (NCBI taxonomy): domain Eukaryota; kingdom Viridiplantae; phylum Streptophyta; class Magnoliopsida; order Poales; family Poaceae; genus Stipa; species Stipa capillata. The sequence continues at coordinate 18,580 of JAGXJF010005021.1, forward strand.
TGCTATGCCTTATGCCACTAATTTTTCAACACCATATGCGACTGTGGATATCCATAATTCGGCTTCGCACCTTCACAACGGTCATAGCCGAATAAGTGAAAATTATGCAAGACCGCATATGCCTTCGCCTAACACCGTAACACATAATATGCCTCCTATACAGTGGCGAAGTTTCGGCAACACCCCTATCCCATTGCCGAACGAGTCTAAAAGCATTGGGGGGCAATCCGACCCAAAGTGGATTGGGGGGCAATCCGACAAGAGTAGTTCAATTATTGAAAAAACCGAACCAAGTAATGTGTGTCCCGAGTCCGTTAAATCAAAGGAGGTAAGCTTGATCAAACAAGGGCATGGCGAGCATAGTGAGGTGGCTGTGCTCGATTTCTCTGAAGCTAAGGGAGCCTTCGTTCTGCCCTATGAGTTCCGTGCCAAAGAAATTGGCGAGCATCAAGGACCAGAACAGGTAGCCGAACAAAGTTCGGTCAACAAGGATCTCCAGGGTGAAGAGGCACGGAACCTAGGAAAAGAAGAAGACAAGACATTGGGGAGCTATCCGAAAGCAGAGCAAGATATCATTCAAGTCTTACAACCGAGTTGTTTCCCCGACATATGTGAAGAAGGACATCTGCGTGCTCTCGAGTTACTCGCAATATTGCCAAGTCGTGTAATGCGCCGAGTAGCTCGAACCAGGTGGCCCGCGGCGCTCCAGAGTTGCTCTCCCAACGTATTTGAAGAGGTACATCTTGCAAGTACTTTACTCATTTTCCGATTTGGTCATACTCCTATTGTTAATGCATCTATTAGCAAAGTTGTCATAAAAAACCTTAGAAGACCAATTGGGAAGGGTGATTTATTTGTTAGCAATAAAATTGTTACAGAGCATATCGGTCAACATCCTCTACCATCCAGAGAGGCCGATAGTGACAACTTAGTACAGCTGGAGCTATCCCCATGGTTTTACGTAAAGCTCATATGTGCATGGGTAGTTTTGTTTGTTTCATACTCGGCTTACACTTGGTCTCAAATGAGACGCACGTGTTGTAAGTATTTTGGTTTCAGAAAAGTACAGCCAAGATTAGAATCTGTTGAGAAAGCCGATGTCGGTACAATATCTTATTCGAAAGCATCGGAGAAAAGATGCAAACAACAAGGCATAGCCGAGTGGGGAGACGTCAGATCTGCACTATTCGTCTGCTTAGTTCCAAGGCCGGTCTCGCAACAAGATTGGTTGGAGAATAAGAGGGATGCCTTTGATTTAAGCATGTGCGATCACATCTTTGATGAATTGCTGAAGAATGATTATATTAGAACGCTTGATCACTATGTCGGACCATCAGTGCAAAGACGAATGTATTGCAAGTTGCACGAGCCGTTCAAGTGTAATTTTAGGAATTGCGACATGTTTCCTCAAGCGGTACAATCGATCGTTCATAAAAAACGATTGAGGTCGGTTGGACCACAGACGGATGACCAGTCTATTCCGAGTGATCTGCAGCATTCCCAAGTGACCTGGCATGACGGGTGGCTCATGCCGAGTAGTCTTGCGGCGTTCCCCGAGCGGTCTAGCATAACGGTTAGCCCAAGCCGAGTGGCTCGCGGTGCTTTTGAGTTATCCCATATGCCGAGTAGCTCGAGCCGGGCAGCCCTCGGCGTTCCTGAGACGGGTGTTCAGCCGAGTGGCATAGACCGAGTTCTTTCTGGCGTAGCCAAAACTCGTCGTCACCAGGCTGCTTTGCGGATGGTCTGTTGTACCAAGTCGTTCACTTCAAAGCCTGGTCTTGATGGCCAAAATCTATTGCGTCAGCTTCCCCAAGACGATTCATTCAAAAATGAGAGGGTACAAACTGTAGATGATGGGATCAAGTTTTCAAGTAAAGAGAACGTTCGAGAGCTCCATGAAGACATTCTTGAAGGTGGGCATTCTATCAAAACTACAGCGAAGACTTCAAGCGCTGGGGGGCAGCAAGGAAACTCAAAGATTGATGCACGCAAAGTCAAAGGAGACAAAGGCCGCAATAAGCACAAGAGTAGGAAATCAAAAGTTACTTTTAAGGAACTACTAGCTAAATATCAGAAGGAGATTGAAGCAAAAGATGCTTATCGACCAAGTGATACAAAGAAGTCGAGATCACCCCCAAAGCGCAAGTCTGGAAACCGGGATTGGCGAAGGGAGAAGTTCAATACGGCAGCTTCATATTTTCCTTTTGGGCCGCCAATGCCAATGTCATGGGTACCTCCTTATGCTGATTTTTATCCATATTCATCATGGGATAGGTATGGTTCAAGGGCACATTCTCCATCACATTTTAGATCATCTCACCGAGATTATGCAGCTCCGAGAAGACCAACTTTTGATGAACAATCACATGTCAAAGACCGTGTCAATAAAAAAAAATCGGTCCGGAGCCCAAAGGGGAAGAAAGAAGTAATCACGCAAGTTTATCGTATTAGAAAGGATGGTTGTAAGTGTGCTACTTCAGATTTGATTGTAAATGATAAAAAGCCAGTCAAGGTGTTGACATTGGCTACTAAAGGCAAAGAGGTAAAGCAGTCAACCGTTGAAAATCAAAGTGCCAAATATGGACAAAAGAAGTTGAGAGTGCCCAAGGTCAAGGAAGGTTTGTCATTGCTTAAAGCAAAATCACAGCCGGGATGCCTACTCGGCTTATCAATTTGGCAAAAGAAAAAATTACAAAAGCTTAGTGCACAAGAGCTAAAAAGGAAGAACATGGCATGGATGCCCAAAGGAAGCAACCAAAACAAGAATGATGTGCAAGCATCTGTTGCAAGAAGTGTAATAGAAGTCAAGAAAGAGAAGAATAGAGTCAATAGGCAATTAAGCCGAAGATTTACTTCTATCCATAAAGATCTTCGGTGGGCACAGCATCCATATTCTTCAACCGTGCCATCAATGCCTATGTTATGGGATTCATCCCCAGGTACGATTGGTTACCCCGCATGGGTTTATTTTGATCCATGGATGCAATATAATTTTTTGCATCATGGAAGAGTATCACCAAATTGCTATACATTTGATTAGCTACAGTGTTATTGCTGATCCAAAGGGCCGAAATATTTAGGGTTCAAAGTCAGCTGAGTTCTTTCATTTATTTCGGCCATGCATACTTTAATGGATGGAGCGTACATGGACCTTAGGGTGAAGCATATGGTCGGTGTTTATCTGTCGCCCTAAGAACCTATTTAAACATGGACGGTGTGGTGTGCCAATATCTTCCTTAGTCTTGTTGGAGATTGAGACAAGGTGAAGCCGAACCAAAGCTCAATGATTCGGCTGCTAATGGACACCGTCCTAAGGATTTCTCATAGTGTTTTCGGTAGATACGATCATACCGAAAACAAGGGGGCATGTGTTTACAACCAAATTTGGCTGAGTCAGCCGGTTGAGATTCATCTAAAATCAACATTAACATGCAATGAAGGCTCGCCGAATCCAGCTTACCGAGTACCTAGTTGTGCAGCTCGATGTGGCCGAGTTGATCAAAGCACCAGGCGAGACAAGCCGAGTTCATTCCAGCATGCTCGGGGAGCCTGCAGCATCTTCGAAGTACTCGCAGCGCCCGAGTACTCGTTACACCCCCGAGTACTCATCCATGTGGTGATGACATAATTTGGCAGTGCCCCGAGTGGCCCAGCGCATCAAATAACTCGCAATGCTGCTAAGTCGTGGCTCGCCCCGAGTGGTCCACGGCAAGCCCGAGCAGTCTGTGGTTTCCCCGAGCACTTCACTTTATCCCTGAGTACGGAGGTGCTCGCAGAAGATCCCGAACGCCAACGTCTCCGAGCGGCAGGTTCGAGCCAAATCCCGAGCTAGCCCAGGCCGAGTTCTGAGTAGCGTATCCGAGTCCCGATGGTGCCGCGTGGCATGTCCGAGTCATCTAATGAGCCGAGTGGCTCGAGCCGAGTCCCTTCTGGCGTGTTCGAGTTCCAGTGTTGCCTAGCCATGCGTCTGAGTTGTGGCGTCCCGAGTACTACGTCATCAAGCCACGAGCAGTACCTCTGGACATTCAACAGTGGCGAGCCCGAGCACTTGCGACCCCGAGCGACGTCAACCCCGAGCATCGCCGAGTACTGGTGACCCCGGGTGGCCGAACCCCGAGGAGTTCCCCAGTCCCGAGGGGTTTTTCCCGAGTACTCAGCGGATTCCCGAGTGGTCCGAGTTCGTCCTCGAGCACTCGCGAAGGATCATCTTCAGCAGGTCCGAATCACAGCGCTACCCTTCAAGGCTTACCTGATGCCAGAGACTTCAACTTGGGATGCAAGAAACGCAGTGGATCGTGACAATCAAGGAGAGTCCTACAAGTTTGGGAAGTCGATCCGGTTTGTTTGGAAAGGATGACTCGTGCGCCAAGAGGAGTCCGGATGTCGGCGTTCGAGGCAGTTAGATTTGGAAGGTTATCTTGGTTTGTATGGAAAGTCATATGTACGTTAGAATCAAGATCCTTTAGACAAGGAAAGAGATATATTTGTAATCAGATTAGGATTAGGAGTCCAGATCTCCTACGGGAAGACCAGCCGCCCTATAAATATGTAAAGGGTGACGGCCGATTAAAGGATCCAACAATCGATCAAACCAATCTTTTATCTTTTATCTTTTACCTTTTCTTAGTAGTAGATCTTTGCTGTTTTGCGCTGTAAAACAGTCGGTTCTTCCTCACGTAAGTAGGAAGATCTTTGTTGCTTTGCTCGGAAAGCAATCGCTCGTCGTACGCGTAAGTGCGATAGTTATCCTTTGTTGCTTTGCTCGAAAAGCATCCGGTTATCGCACACGTAAGTGCGGTTGGCGACTCCCATCACCGAGGTGTTCCACGGATCCAATTTCGTGCGAACAGCAGCATTTTGATATAAAACCATTTTTAATAGCAGGGGTATTTTCCAGCGTGTGGTCCTCGACCAACACATTCGAGCAAGGAACTCCTGCCTTAGCTCGGCCACAGGTTTCATCAGCAAAGGGGTAGAGGGAAGTAGAAGGGGGAGAGGGACATGTCCTTAATTTTCATCAAGAATGAGTCATGTGCTGTCCATAACCGTGGATACGGCTAATCGATTAGTTTATTACTCTGCACAGTTTGTACACTTTACCCACATGACACGATCATCCCCTTATGCCAAGCTGATCGGGCTTGTATACACGCCCATCGGTGTGTCGGCTGGGTGACCGTGACGAGGTCTTTTTGCTAGATCCCCCTAAGGAGTGACATGCCCACTGGGTCTGGCTCGGAGTCGAGAGTATGTCCCTGCACTCCGATCCCCCCATCAGTGCCAAGGGTCCTCGTAGCTACATCCACCCCTTCACCCTTTCTGCGGTACGGCAACATCGGCACCAAAGGCTGACTAACCTACTTGACCAAGCCATTGCCCATATAGCATGTGGTTGTACTGTTGTCACAATTCTCCAACTTCAAGACTTCGGCCTTATTCGATACGGACGACTAATGGCTTCTTCATCTCACGAAGAATGACCATTGCTCCTTCATCCCATGATCCAGCTGTCGCCCGCACCTTTTAGATGGTAAGTTTCACCCAGAGTAGAATAGAAAGAATAGAGAGAGAGGGAATCATCGGGCATCCAGCCCTAGCTCAGTGTGCTTAACAAGTTTCAACAAGGATCATCGATCCGAAATTCATTCCTCCGTAGAGGCAAATCAAAACAACCTAAAGATATAATTAAGCATGGCTAAACATTTTTCTACTCTATTCAGAATAAAACCTATTAATCTACTCAGGGTATCAAGTATTCAGGGCAACAAGCGGAAAAGGTAAATGTGTGTCAATCGACACGCTAGCTACTGGCACTACCTCACATAACACTTCCACTGACGGGCGCAAAACCGCCTTCACTGACGGGTTTTGCGCCCGTCAGTAAGCTCCCGTCAGTGGTAATAAAAAAGACACTGACGGGCGGCCGCGCCCGTCAGTGGAGATACACTAAACAAGTAAAAAAAACCAGGGCCCAACCCTAGCCCACCAGGCCCGTGGATGACGCCGGCGCCGCCGCGCATCGCCTCTGCCACTGTAGGCCTCTGGTCATCGTCGCCGCGCGTGGAGTCGAGGAGCCGTCCGCGCCGAAGCCACCGGAGCACGGGTGGGCACCACCGCAGTAGCACCACTGGAGCACGGGACGACGACCACCTCGTGGCCTTGCCCGTTGTCGAAGCCGACATGCTCGCGGAGGGCGAGGCACGCACGGGGGGCCTCGATGACGGAGCTTGACGAGGTGGGCCCGTCGAAGCAGAGACAGCCCCCTCAGTCCAGGACTTGAAGCCGCCGCCGTCATCTCCTCTGCAGCCCGTGAATCCGGCCGCGCTGATCTCCTCTGCATCAGATCCGCCGGCGACGAGGCGATGAGATTTGAGGTGGGTGGCGAGAGGTGAGGGGGGAGATAGAGCAGATCGACGGGGTTGGTGGCGGCAGATCTCGGGCATAGGGCTCGCAGCCGGGGCTCACCTCCGTGAGGTTTTCGTTGAGCTCGAACGTGAGCTCGCCGCCGCCGACGTTCGCCCGCGGGCTGATGGCCGGGGCGTAGTTGTCACACCCCAATCTTTCAAAACCCGAAAATTAGGGCTTTCAAGAACTTTTTGTTAATAACGCTAACGGAAATATACCTGATTAAAAACTTTAACTCAAATCGTGCTAAACCCTAAGGCAAAGCAAACCAAAACCTTCCGCCCTTGTTCCCCCACCCTTTTTCCTAGCCGGTATAACCTGGACCACAACTACAGTTAATTACCACGTGGTACCCTTGCGAAATTTAAACGTATATATGCCCTAAACTTTCTCTGAACGACATGATCTTTTGCCACCTACCTCGGCAGGCCATATCGTGAACACATGCACATATATACTACTTTTTTATATATGCATATACGCAAAACCTTAATCCCTTCTTCCTGAACTACAGACCAAAACCCTAACCATCGTTCGGCTCTGCTGCAATTCTATGCATTTATATGGGCATATCGGTGATGTTTTCCCAAAACCTAGCCAATCACCACTCTATATATGCCTAATTTTCAGATGTATGTGGGTATATGCATTCGAAACTCTAATCCAATTTGTCCGAGCTAAGGAGACGACCATAGCCCTAGTTCTTTTGTCCTTGTTTTCTGGGACTCCCGAAAGCTCGACATTTCTATCCATGTCCTTTAATCAAAACCTTCCCCGACATGTCCCATCATCTGCTAAACCCCACCAGCCTGGCACGAGCTAAATTCTTGCAGTACGAGTCACCACATCCCGAGCACAGCTTCCTCCCGTGCAGTCTTGTCCTCCCTGATTTATCTGTTGCATGCTCGTTCCTATTTGCAACAACCACTCGCAAAGTACCAACCGAATTCACTTGTACTCCCTTTCAGGTGGACCCGTGGCCCACACGGCAGCCCACCTCCTCCTCACCATCCCCTTCCCCATCTCTCCTCCTACTTTCCTCTGCTGGAGTACTGTGCTTACCTGCCGCGCCCCAAGCCACCTCACCTTGTCCACCCGCGCCGCCCGTCGTCAAGTGACAGTGCGCCCTGCAGCTAGCACTGCAAGACCTGCCGTGGTCGCCGTTGCCACGCAACCCCGGCCATGTGCCATTCCGCCGGCCTACCCGCATTTCTGCCGCAGCTCCGCCTCCTTAATCCCTCACCGAGCTACCCCTGCTCCCCTCCATTTCCAAGCTCCCGAAGCTTCTTCAACACGAGCTTCTCCTCCCCAATACTTCTCGCTATCCCGGGTCACTCCTCCCCATTTCTTCCTTCCCTTGGATAGCAATCGAGCTCCCCAACTCCATTCCTCCCTCTGGTTTACAAGCGAGTCCCCACCGCTGCTCCTCACGCATGCTCCTCCGCCGGTTAGCCCAGCACCTTTTGGTCCTGCGTGCTCTCCTGATCCGCCGCAGCTCACCCCCCTTTGCCGCGCCGCCGGCACAGGAGCCCCGCCGCCGGTGAGGCTCCCCTCCGAGCTACCGAGCGTAGAGCTTGTCCTGGACGCCACCCCCACCTCACCGCAGCTGAGTTAGCCGGGACGCCACTGCTGTAGAAGCTCCAGAGCAGCCCCGCTGCCGGCGCACTCCCTGCTCGGCGCCACCACGGGTCACTGGTGAGCCATCACCGCACCAGCTCCTACACTCTTCCTCCCTCTGCCGCTTCCAAAGTACACCACCACCGGCCGCGGCCCCTTCTACTCCTTCTTGCCGCTGACCCAAGGCCCTCCGTCCACCACCGGTGAGGACCTCGTCGCCAAGCCATCGGCTGCCGCCGCCGCTCCGGCCACTCCGCCAGCTAGCCCGGTTTTCCCCTGGTCCAATTCACCGGCTGCAGGCCTCACCGCCTGGCCGCTGCTCTGCCGCTCCCTGCAATCCCGTTCACCACCGGGGGCTGACGCGCCGCCACAAGTCGCCGACGAGCAACACTGCCTAGGCGGTCTATCCCAGCAGCCTTGTTTTTCTTCACGGCCGAACACTACCTTATCGTCTGGACTGGAGTTGTCCGAGCACTACCGAGCTCCGGGGGTTAATCCGACCACACCCTCCCCTTCCCCTCCTTCTTCTCGCCAGGCTCCACTCACCAATTTCAGCCGAGGTCACCCGAATCACAAAGCCCTTTTCCATCGCCGGAAGTTCCCGCCATTGTCCTCCTTTCCCGTCGGACATAAGCAGCTGACCGCCGTCTGGCAGTAGGTAAGCACCCGGGGGTTAACTCTGGAAATGGGAAGACCCCGCTTCACCAACGCGTGGGGCCAGCGGTCCCATCCGGCCCAACCTGTTAGTGACCACGCCCACACCATTGTCCGTGTCCACTGCTGAGAAGGTGTAAACCCACCCGAGGTAGAAGGCGCAAACCAATAGAATCCGGATTTCATTCAAAACTGGCCAGAGTTTGAACCAACCGGTCCGACCAACCTAGACCGGTCTTTGACATTTTAAAATAGGTCCTGGAATCTTTGGGCTGTGTTCAAACTTTTAGTCCAAAAGAAATTCAAGTTTTTGAGGCTTTTTATCTAGCAAACAATAAGGTCTTGATTTGGGGTGTTTCCTTCATTTCTTGTGAACCCACATATACATGGTATATGCCACATTTGGAGCAACCTAAAACAAACGATCGACCCGACACCGTATGACCAAAATAACCGTAGTACCCCATAATTCGATAGGGCAGATAATTCTGAAATGTAAACCTTAATGGCATAAATTTCAGGTAATCCAAAAGCACCGTCATTTTATGTGACGTATGTGCATAAACCAAACCGTCTAGAGTGTCTCTCAGCCTCGTAGACCTAAGCTGCAAACCCTAGAGCCCATCGGTAACTGGGGTTCATATACATATATATACACCACCCAGCCTTCGTCCTGAGCTGCTCATAAGTTAACAACCCTTTTGGGTGGAATGACGACCTGTCATCCAAAACCCTAAACCATAACATGACCAAAACCCTTATCATCTCCCCTAATAACATCATTCCTTTTGAACCTGCACTACGTTTGGATTTGTTGAAATTGTTTGATTGCTTCTTATTCAACGTTTTTTGACGTGTAGTTGACGGAGTGAGATACGTGCGCCAGGAAGACCCGGGATCACCCCCATGACAGGAACAAGAGTAAGAATTGCCAGGCAAGCATTCCCACTTTGATCATGTTGAATCCCATATGTTTGAAATCTAATTATGTTGTTTGCGAACCTTGCATGCTAAGTGAATGTAAACATTATTTTATGCTAGATTAGTTATACCCAGTAGGTGCACCTGAGGTAGGTTTGGAAATCCGACTCTCGTACCCCTAGATATATTTAGTTGGTAGATATACGACCAATTGAATAGTAAGAATATAGGCATTAGCCGTGCTTAGCCCTGCTATAGTTGAAAACCAAGTTTTAAACGGTTACACGGAAATACAAACCCTCGGTTTGCAAATGCACACCGAGTAGACCTTTTGAAATCAATGTTTGCCAAAAACCCTGATGATGTATAGTATGATATCCTGTATATTAGAAGGTATCCGCATACAATTTCATGGGTTTCTAGAAAGGTACTGCGTATTTAGTAAGGATCCCCAAACCACAAGGTAACCCCTCGAAAAGAGGAAAGATATCAGTGCCGCATCTTCAAGAAATACCTTAGGGAAGAAAGAGAGAAGTTCCGCGAGGAGGATCCTCAGGTCGCTAACAACAGTCGGGACACGACTTCCGATGACGATGACTCCACTCCTGAGCCTTTCCAGGGGCACGTCAGAGCAATCGAGCACATATTTGGGGGCTCAACCTCTTATGAGTCGAAAAGGCAATACAAGGCGATTGCCCGAGAAGTTCTCATGAGTGTACCGCGGGTCCCTCGGGTGGTCAAGTGGTCCGAGGTCACGATCTCTTTCAACCAGACAGACTGCCCTGAGAACTGTGCTCGACCGGGACGATATCCAATTGTTGTTGAACCAACAATCAACAACTGCCGAGTAGGCCGTGTGCTGGTAGATGGAGGGAGCTCCCTCAATATCCTATTCGCCAATGCCCTCGACGCAATGCAAGTACCACGGTCGTCTGTCCAAATGGTGACACAGGCATTCCATGGTATCGTCCCGGGCTCGTCGGCCACGCCGATCGGGCAAGTCACGTTCCCGGTTACCTTTGGTACACCGGAGAACTTCCGAACAGAGAAGATCCTGTTCGACGTCGTCGATTTTGAAACAGCGTATAATGCTATCCTGGGACACCTGACTCTAGCCAAGTTCATGGCAGAAACGCACTATGCCTATCAGTGCATAAAGATGTTCGGCCCAAAAGGCGTCCTCACGATAAAGAGTTCCTCCAAAGAAGCACTCCTCTGCGACAAGCGCAGCCTCGACCACGTAGAACAACATCAACTCTCTAGTCGGGACACCGATGTAACGGCACGCACCTCCACATCGTCAAGACCACCGCCGCCACTGCGAGCGACAACTTCGGAAAGTACCCCCTCCAAGTCGGAGAAAAAGTTCCACGATTAGATCGGAACTGGGGGAAAATAGGGCCTTTTCCTCAGCAGGACCACGGTTCCACAGGAGAAGCCGCCTGATCCAGGTCGCTCGTACTAGCTGCCGAAAGGTCATGTCCCTTAGAGAGTCCCCCGCGCAAGTACCTTCGGTAAGGTTGCATGGCCATCGCCCCCTCATCAGCAAATTCCAAAGTTGCACCAGCTCCAGCCCTGAAGATCGTCAACCTACGAACAAGTCGATGATAAGACGCTCCGGGCGCCGCCACCCAGTACGCGCACTCAACAAAGTTTCGTCAGCAGGTCACGACAGAAAGGACGCGAGTCTCTGGGACAACCGGCGACAAGCTGAAGGAGGGGGGACGGCTTACTTTTTTTTAGTTTCCTAGAATGCCTTTCTTACAGTAGCTTGTAAAAGACACAGTTTCTTAATACATCAAGTTTCTAGTTCAATATATATATTTTCGGACTGCCTATCCGAGATGCCCCTCGAATAAGACAGTTGGGGGCTAGATGAGTATATGACGAATTGGTGTACGCATACGAGCACTGATCTTTTTCGGCCTACGCGAAGGGGAAAGGTTCCGCACTACAACCATCAGGGACGCGAGGAAAACCCCTTAATGTGTCTGCAGGTGACAGGGGAAGCCACTGAGCCCCCAACCTGACCAGACCTAAGGCCTGGTCGACTAAGCTCCCCGGTTCCGTAGTAACGTTCCTCGACCTCGAGTAAAGGAAGGGAAAGAAAGTGCGAATATGACTAGACCAACGGAACCCATACACTCATTCACGTCCCTGATTACTTTGAACAGAAGGCATCACGGGTAGAATGTAATGCAGTCGTTAGCAGGGCAAAAATGTGGAGCTTACTAGCTTATACCCAGTACCCCGGCAAACAACGAAACACAAGTTGTCGCTACGACCGGGAAAAACTAGGCGGGGACCCCTTAACGTGTTTACTGATGGTGAGGAGCCACGGAGCCCTCCATCCGACTAAACCTAAGGTCTGGTCAACCCAGTTCGTGGTAAAAACGGCACAACTCGAATATCCTGAGTCAGGGGGAAGAAGCAACGAGTTCAATCAAGACCACAACAAATGTGGCGCCCCCAGTTTTTAGGCCGGGTAAGCCCTCGTGATTACTGTATCGGTCCTTGGATCAGTAGCCGATACACACGAATTAACCTGTATATCATCGACATACATGCGTAATTAATTAAATAGACCGTTCAGGTCGATAATCTGATACCTGTAGCCCAATGGCTATAAACTTGCAGCGGAAATCCAGCGGAGAGGTGGCCCATCAGTATGCCATACCCGACAGGCAACTGACTGGGGGTTACGCCCTAGCTTTCGCGTTCCTATACGTATCTTCAGAATTGAAGTCTCTTTCGTCTGGCCAAATCAACAAGCCAGGTGAGTACATTGAATGTACTCGCAAGCTATTCCCACAGGAGGAAATATACGGCGATATTTCATGCAGGGAATAGATCAAAGAATGGCTCTACCCTAAGTTGCAATTTGTGCGGAAATGTAAGTTCTTATTTTAAATACACATAAGTAGATTGTAAAAGCATTTCGAAATCTAAAGCACTTTAAGAAAACATCGCAACACATCTCATCACATCTCATCACATCTCATCTCATGCGGTAAACACCGCCTAACAGCTCATGACCTATTACCGTCAGCTTCCACTCCCCGCCATGGCTCCACCCATCGAAACGGTAGCTTCCACCTATCCGATAACTAGGTCTTCCAACACTAAACCGTATTCCGGTCCCTCCCGGCAATACGGCGGATTACTTCGGCAATTTCCTTACCACCGACACATGGCCTAAATTGCCCACTGTGGACACATCATGCCCACGTCCTTAATCCCATTTCCCAGCTTTCACAACCAAAGCTCAGTCTAACCAGTGTGTGGCCTTACCAGTTCATGTCCATAACCGAGGACGCGGCTATTCGAATAGATTTTAACACTCTGCAGAGGTTGTACGGCTTTACCCACACGATGTAGTTCCCCCTGGGCATGCTACGCGTCGCATGTGTCCAGGGTTTGTACAACGAGACGTTTCACCTGCTTTCATACTAGAGTTGGACCCGCTAGATGTTTTACCCACTCTTTACATTTTGCATCGCAAATCCTAAAGTGGGACTATTCTCATCTTTGTGTCGAATCCTCACCCACGCCTAAATGGAGCTCACTAAGAATCTCGACCCATGCAGCGCCGTGAGAATTCTCTAGGGGCCCAACGTCCTACCTAGCACATACTTCTTACTTCCCACGGGTCCGAACCCTAGTATTAGGCAGGTTACCGAGTCAAGTCCTTCCCATAAAGGACATGTGGACATACGGTGGGGGAACTGATTCAGCGGCACTTTAGGTTTGGTCCTTAACTGATTCGAGTAGGACTCCAGTTTATCAGCAAGCACCGAATAGCCTTCAGCTACTTCGTCTTCCTTCAAACCACCTTACTTCCTACCCGAATCAAAATCATCTCCCACTTTATTTTGAATTTTGGCAACATTTCTTTTGAAAGTCGCCGCGGATAACATACGTTATCCACGGGTTTTGATTTCCCGTACCCGAAGGTTTGAGTCAAAACTTTAGTTTTAACTATAGCAGGGCTAAGCAATGGCTATTGCCTATAACCTTAAACTTTCGTCGGTCGGAAACCAATCGACGAATCAACTAGGGTTACAAGTAATCGGATAGTCAACCCTAGCTCAAATGCACCTATCGGGTATAACTAACTACATAAAATATCGTTGATAAACATAGCATGCATGTTTCATAATCAAAATAAATATGCTTTGCACATATAGGATCCGACATGGTCGAAGGGGGAAATAGCTTGCCTAGCGATATCGTTCGGGTCTTGGTCTTGACTTGATACAGCAATGATCCGGGGTCCTTCGCGCAATATCTCTAGCATCGGTATCTACATGTCGAGGAACGACGAATAAACCAACGGCACGAGGAAAAACCAAGAACATCGAACATAAAACCGAAAGAATCAACACATGCGATCATGATGCGTTTGATTAGCCATTTGCCTTGGGGAAGCTTTAGAGAGTTAGAGTGGATGCTTTTAGGTCAACCCAACAAGAGGTACTGACTTTAGGGTTTCCTACCGTCATTAGACCCCTTTAGCTTCTATTGTGCTAGTGTGAAAGTATGCTAGGTTTTTCTCACACTGGTGGGTAACCGCTAGGTTTTATATCTTCCCATAGGTACCACCCAGGGGGTGCATTGCCGCGCTAGGGTTTTCGGGGACTATACACATATTTTAGTCCTTAGGGTTTGCGAAGGTTTGGGGAGCAGGGTTTTAGGGTTGTACGTTATTTCACTCAAAGAGGTGCAGGGACCTTTAGGGTTTTATATATTTTATGTTCCAAAACGTGAAACCTACGTTTCTTAATGCCTTACTGATGCTAATTGATTAGGTTCGACGTATGAAACTCTTGTGACTAGCCTGGCGCCGAATCATAGACGGTACACCTACAACCTATAAATAGGAACTATAGGTGAATTCGGAAGTCAAATTATTTTGAATATACTGGACAGGTTGGGACAACTTGTTTTGGGGTTGGTTCAAAAAGGATTTGTAGCTAGGCCCGAACATGGGTTCGTTAGATATTTCCTTCGTATAGCGGTGTGTACCTTCGACTTATCAAACTTACGGGAACTTTCTCCAGAATTTTTGGAAATACCTAAACAAGGTTTACATATTTTACGATTTAGGGAAATAACATATACAGTGTATATGTTACCTTCAAAGAACCTACCTTTATACATGTGGCTTTAAGAAATCACTTTTAACCTAACCTCACTGCTTAAACGAATACTTATTTTCGCATTTTAAATTGCTCTGAAATTAACGTATGTGTCGTATTTGTTGGTTAAAGCAAAGGAAAAAGGATTTTTACTAATTCTGCTTCGATATAACTCCACTGTCTATAGCTTGTGGTTTTTGCTTCGGAGAAAACGTATTTTACCAAAGGCGCCATTGGAGCTGGGAAAACAATTGGAGGTGCGGAGGGAGCAGTCTTCTTCTTCCCGTGGAGCAAAATGGGGAATCCGGCAAGGGAAGAGGGGGAGGATGGCGGCAAGGGGAGAGTGGCCGGCTGGGGAAGAAGAGTGGCCTTGGCCATGGGGAAGGAAGCAGGGGACCACTGAGGGGAGTCGACGGGACAGCGGCCGGCTCACCGGCGACTCAAGGCGGTGTGGATCTGGCGGTCTGTCTGGCAGTGTGAGGGGCGGCTCCGGCGAGCGGCTTGAGCGGAGGAGCTTGAAGGCGGCCTCGGCGGGGTGCTGGGGGGCAGCGGCGGCGGCGTCCTGAGGGCGGCCAGGGCGAGCTCGGAGATGAAGCTAGGGGAAGGTGGCGCACTCGGGAAGCTTGGGGCAGCGGTGGCCGGTACTGGAGGGGGCTCGCCGGTGATGGAGGGAGGCGGCGGTGGGTAGCAGGGCTCCAGCGGTGGCGGCCCTGGCCGGGATAGCGAGGTCGGCAGGCCGGCGCTTGAGGGAGCGGCGACCTGGTGAGGCTCCGGTGAGTAGGAGCGGCAACAAGGGGCTCGGCACCTGCGGGGGTGGCCTGAGCTCGGGCACGGCAAGGAGGCGGCCCGTGGAGGAGCGGCGCGGTTGGGATGCCGGCTGGTGCTGGGGCGCCACCAGCGGCGGCGGCATCCGGAGCGGCAAGGGGGGGCTCGGGCATGGGATTTGTAGAGGACGGGAAGCCATGGGGTGGGGAAGGGATGAGCATGGCGTTGGGAGCTCTGGGAAGCAAGGAAGAGGAAGCAGACAAGGGTATTTAGCAGCTCGATTGAGGGGCAGAGGAATAGCTGGGAGCTCGATTCTGGGGACTTG
The DNA here is from genome assembly GCA_019208055.1 of Stipa capillata. Lineage (NCBI taxonomy): Eukaryota > Viridiplantae > Streptophyta > Magnoliopsida > Poales > Poaceae > Stipa > Stipa capillata. The sequence goes on from JAGXJF010005021.1 coordinate 34,405, forward strand.
GGGGCTCAGGCAGGAAAGGACTGAGGATGAGAGGGAGCTCGGACAGCAGCTCGAGGTTCTCGGGCATGGGAAGAAGGAGGGCTGCAGTGGGGAGCTCGGGAGCTGGAGCTTGGCAATGGAGAGAGGAGCTAGGTGGGGAGGAAGGCACGGCAGTGAAGAATAATGGGGAGAGATGGGCACTGCGTTGGGAGCTTGGGGAAACAAGGAGGAGGAGAGATGGGGAGGAGTGAGCAGCTCAGCTTGCTTTGTACTGCAGGAGCTGTAGAGGTGATGGGAGAAGAGAGAAATGGACACGAGGGAGAGTAAATGCAGTGATTTGATTAGAGAGGGAGGGGACATGACAGCTCGGGTGAGAAAAATGGCAGGTGTTGGGTGATGCTATAAAGCTGCACGAGGAAGTGAGTGATCTGGCAGAATAGGGTAGAGGATTGAACAACTCGGTGGAAAGGATTGCTCATGCGTATTAATTAGAAGACAGAGGCTGATGTGACTGCTCGGAGTTGGTTTAATACCGCGATGAGACAGGAGGGGAAACAGGACAGCGCAGAGCTAATTAGAAAACTCAGGAAGACCACGTGTTCAGGATGATAGGAAAAGAAAATGACCGCATTTTAAGCCTAAACAGCTTTAGCGGAGACATTAACGTGATTTCATGTGAGATAAATATTATAGGGAAGGTGTTCGGAAAATATCGCCGGTAAACTCGTATATGCACTGGGTGGCAACATAGATGGTTTAGGTGCATAAATATTCTAGGAGAGAGAAAAGGTGGCGGGGTGTATATGCATACATATGGGGTGAAGAATTGGGCAGGGCATTATAGGAATAGGGTTTTGGCTATAGCAGAGATAAATGGATGAGTCGGTGAAACGGTAAATGGTTATTTGGTAAAAAGTTACTAGGACAGATATTTTTCTCCTGGTACGGTAATCTGGTAAAGGTGGAAAAGATATTTTTGTGTCATATGGTAAGGAGAGGAAAATAACCAGGGTGGTTAGGGATTTTACCGGGAAAGACGAAATAGGGTTTGGGGGTGTATGTGCCCACATACACTTGATGATTTTTGCATATACAGGGTTTGCATGTGGGTGAAATGGACATGCGATGTTCTGGTGAGCTGTGGTTTGAATGGTGTCTCCGATATATCCATGTATATATGCACGGAGTTGTGGCAGAGCCAGACGTTGCGCTAGGGTTTTGAGGGATTTAGATTTAGATAGGAAGGAAAGAGTCGGGAGCTCGGATCTAGGGTTTTGGGCCGCGGCAAGGTGGGGCAGGAACACGGAACTCGAGATGAAACATTTGGGTTGGCTTAGGACGGGTTGGTGGTGAGGTACCGTCGACGTGGTGGCGTATACGGCGCATGTAATGTGTTAGGGTTTTGCCCCCTTTCGTCGAATCAGGGAGAAAGGAATTAGGGTTTCGCGTATATGCGTATATGCAAAAGCAGTATGTTTTTGCATATACTCGCGATGGGGCATGGCGAAGTTGGTGGTAAAATTTCAGGTCAATCGGAAGAGATTCGAGATGGGTATGTGCTCCGATTTCGCAGAAGTATGGTGAGGGCACTTTGCGGCGGGTGAGAATTTAAGTGGCACCGAATAGGTGTAAGGGAAGGGATGCCGAAGGGGTGTTCGTGGAGAGGAGAAGGGCTGTCGCGGCGGAGACAATGTTGCCGCGGTAAGGGAAAAAGAATTGTCACGGAGGAAATTGGTTGTCGCGGCGGAAGGAACAGCGGTGTGGCATTGCCGCGGCAGGGGAGGGGTTGCCGTGGCGGAGGTACGGCAGCGACGGTAGAGACTTGTCGCAGCAGGAACGGCTTGCTGCGGCAGAGAAGAATAGCAACGGCGATGGCAGAGGTCTTGCCGCGGCAGAGAAAATGGTTGACAGCGGCTGCCGTGGCAAGAGCGTGGCAACGGCTTTAGTTGCCAGGACGAATGGTCCCGCATGGAAACACTGGATGCCCGGTTTGGAAAAGTTTGCCGGATGGAGTTTCAACAGAGCGGAGGTCAACGGAATAAGAACAGAGGGGAAAGGTTTTTGGTTGACTCACTTTAGGGTTTCAATAGAAGCATGGTTTGGAAAGAAAGTTTTGATTTGGTGTATTTTAATCAGCATTATTATCAAAAAGTTTTTGTTGGCCCTAATTTTTGGGTTTCGGAAAACTGGGATGTTACAACAAACCCTGCATACGACAAGCATTTCGCAGAGCAGACAAATACGGTAAAAAGAACCCAAGTTTCCAGAAAACAAAGAACACACAAGATTAATCGCACAGTTACTGACAATTGTCTTGTACAAGTTCCTATTCTACTTAACAAGACTAGAGGCTTGGACCCAATCACCGAAGGCATCTGCCGCACTCTGCATAGCGTCAAGAAAATCCTCCACCCTACTGGCTGGCAGGTCGGTGGCTAGGGCCTTCAGCGACAAGTCCGGGTGCTGACACCGGAGAAGAGCCAGGGCGTCCCGCACGCACTGCTAGAGCTCATCTTCAAGAAGCTTCTTGAGAAGAGGCTTCAACCGAGAAACCGACGCCACGAGTTCCTCCATTCGGGTAGCAGAGAAAGGACGGGGGAGGACGGCAACTCCAACTTCGATGAGCGCCTTCTTGAGCATACCAAGTGCGCGCTCGAGATCCTCCTCCAGTTTTCCCGCATAGGTGTTACTCCTTTGCAGGGAAGACTTTGCTTCCGACAAGCGGGCCTTCAACACCCGGAGCTCAGCCTCAGCCGTCTCCCTCTTCTTCTCGGCTTCTCGGAGGCGCTTCTGCAGCTCCTCCTTCTCTGTGCGCCAGTTCCCCGACTCCTCAAGGAGTTTCTTCAACTCCTCGTTTGCCACTCGGGTAGCCTCTAGCTCGGTTTGAGCCTTCTCGAGCGGGGGAATCTGGTAGATGGCGATCTAAAAGCAGCAAGGTCAGTATCGATTACAGTACACGTTTTATCGCTGACATTTCTATTTACCTGTAGCAAAGACGTCAGGCCGACACTCTCCGGCACCAAGGGTTCCGGCGCAAAAGGCTCCACCTGCTCAACCGACGCTGGCGCTGGTCTTGGTGGCGGGGGATGCTCCTTGGCAGTCTCCTCTGCCGGAACACCGGCGGGAACGATGGTAATCCTAACCGAAGGAAGTTCCAAGTTAGTTCATCATCAAAACAAGAAGTGAAAGGAACTCCGGAGAGGGCCAGGAAAAACACACTCACCTTGTGCGCTTCACATGAGGAAGGAGTTCCTTGGATGAAGCATCAGGGCCTCGCTTCTCAGAGGAGGCCAGCGGTGCCTTTCCCTTCGCTGTTGCCACCTCTTCCCTACGAGTAGTCGAGGGAGGAGGTGTCAGTTCTCGTGGAGGAAGGCTGCCCGCTTCATGCTGTCCGACAAGCTACTCCTGTTAACCTACTCGGGGAAAGCACGGAGAAGAGCTAGCCGGGCAAAGAGTTCTAACCTGAGGATGGGGATCTGGCGGAGGAGGAGAGTTCCGGGTAGGGGGCTCTACCCAGGTGTCCTCCCTTGCCGCCGCGGCCCTGGATGGACCTCCACCTCCCTCTTCGGAGGTTGGCCCGGTCTCCCCGAGGACTTCAACATCCTCATCCTGAACGGAGGCGCCAGCACGTTCGGCCTCTGAGTCAGGGCCTCCGCGGCCTACTCGCTGCAGAGACGAACTCGAAGGTGATTAGTATTACCGTACGAGTGACCAACAAAACGCCAGACAAGGTAAAGGACTTCCGACTTACCGAGAGGATTTCTTTTTGGTTGTCGGGGCTGAGCCTCAGGATAGGCAGCGGCACCCCGGTCCGCCCGCCTGGGGGAGATTGCTCGAATAGGTTGCTCAACCTATTCTGAAGCTCCTCGGGGGACAGATCTACGCAATCTAAAATGATCAAAAACAAGTTGGAAGTCGCACCGACTAGCATGACACAGGAAGGGGAAAAATACCTACCGGTGTCAAAGTCCCTTGACTGGTCTTGCCCCTCCGGGACCATCCAGGCAGGCTGGATCCTCGACTGAAGAGGGCTGAGTCGCCGCCGAAGGAAATCTTCTGCGACATCCCACGCCGACAAGCCCTTGGCGGCGAGATTGGCGATGTCGCCGACAAGAGCCCTGAGCTGTTTTGTCTCCTTCGGGGCTTCTGCCCAACACTTCGCCGGGAGAGGAGCCAGGCCTCGGTAGCTGATCCCAGAGAGAGGTGGGGGCTGGCAGTAGAACCACCTCGAGTGCCAGCCCGACCACGACGACTTCCAGGAGGAGGGAATGTAGGCATCCTTCTTCCCCTCCCGGAGTCGGAACCCGGCGCCGCCGACGACTCCTCCGCCGCTGACCTTCATCCGGCGGAGGTTGTAGAAGAACCTCCACAGCTCCAGGCTCGGTCGGATGCCGAGGTACGCTTCGCACAGGTGTGCGAAGACCGCCAGCATCAGGACCGAGTTCGGGTTGAGGTGAATCAACTCGATCCCGTAGAACTGGAGCACGAGGAGGAAGAAGTGTGACGGTGGGAATTGGAATCCGCACCTGAAGAAATCCGCGAAGACGACGACCCAATCCGTATCCGGACTGGGGACCGTCTCCTTCACGGCTTCCCGGACAGGCACGAACACCTCCGGGAGGATCACCTCCTCCGCCACGAGTCTTTTGAGGGCGGAGGAATCCATCACCGAGGCTTCGAATTCGGGGATGACGGAAATTGGCTCCCCCGAAGCATCCCCCGACGACTTCTTGGGCTCAGGGGACTTCCTTGTGGCGCTCTTCTTGCCCATTTCTTCCGGCTGATCGGAGACGATGGAAGCAGGAGGTTTTGGCAAGGGGCGCGAGGAAGAAGATGAGGGGGGCAAGAATGCTAAGGGACAGAGAGTGATGCGGGCAAAAACCCCAACTCTTGGTTCCTTAAGGGATTTTCAATCTTCGCCTGACCGAGCGCGGTTAACGGCACGATCCGTTCCATCGCATTTAATGCGGGACAGTTGCTTTTTCCGCATACGAGGCGTTGCGCGGGAAAAAGAGGGCCTGACAAACCCACGACCCCGACAAGTGCGCCGTGTTACGGCTCACGTCAGCCGCACAGCGGCGCAGAAAAAAGGAAAGATTCTTCATCACCACGCGAAATTTCCGCCACGACGGTTCGGTTTTCCAGAAATCCGCCAGGCAAGACGCGTGTCCGTGATCGACGGATCAGATCGGCTCGGAAAGAACTTTGGGTTTTCCAGAGAATTGCTCCGATATATCTGTCACGACTACTCGGTAGGGATTAAGCCTACTCGGGAAAGTTGTCGACAAGGACCACCCGGTTTCGCCTACTCGGAGCTGCTCCCGAGAAGGGCAGATTTTTTACAGAACAGTCATGACCTCACTTCACGTACTGATGGGGGGCTTGATGATGTATAGTACGATATCCTGTATATTAGAAGGTATCCGCATACAATTCCCGGGTTTCCAGAAAGGTACTGCGTATTTAGTAAGGATCCCCAGACCACAAGGTAACCCCTCGAAAAGAGGGAAGATATCCCTTCAAACTAGGAAGTCAATCCCGACGTTCAAGGAAGCCGAGTCCTACTCGGGCGTAAGTCCATGTCCAGTACGACTCTGGGGGCCCCCTATATAAGGATCAGCAATCCCATAGGGGAGGACAGGTCTTTCTAGTCGCACAGCGAGTTGAGCCAAATCCCAGGAGGTGAAGCCCTAGAAGACCCGCTACCTCGAAGGAGTCGAGTCCCGCGGGATTAGTTAGATTAGTCTGTGATTAGGCCTAGGGTAGCCACTAACATACACCCCCCATTGTAAAGACGTTTTCTCCATCAATATATACGAACAGGACGTAGGGTTATTATCCTGAGGGAGGCCCGAACCTGTATAAAAAAGGGTTGTCCCCTGTTGTCAGATCTCCTGGCCTTGGGCCCTAGAGGTCCCTACCCCCAGTATCACCGTTCCACGAATACCGTAAGATCGCCGATTCACCGATCGTCGACAAACCCCAAATGAAATGATGGAGGAATTTTGATTCGGGTAAGAATGCTAAGGGGAGTTGGAGGATGGTAGAGTAGCCGGTTGCTACTTGAGGTGATGAGCATAGAATGGTAGGGTAGCTGGTAGCTACCTGAGGTGAAGGGTTGAAACTGGAGTCTTGCTCGGATCGATTAAGGACCGAACCTAAGTGCCGCTAAATTAGTTCCACACCGTACGTCCACATGTCCTTTATGGGAAGGACTTGATTCGGTACCCTGTCTAATGCTAGAGCTCGGAACCATGGGAAGTTAGGGTGATGTGCTAGGGTGGATTTGGGATCCCTAGAGGATCTTCACGTGACTGCGTGGAGGTAAAGCTCTCAGTGAGTTCCACGTAGTACGTGAACATAGGTTCGACACAATGGTGGAGAGTCCCATTTTTGTCATCCGGGATGCAAAAGTTAGGTTACCCACCTAGCGGGTCCGGCTCTAGTGTGAACACGGGCGAAGGGTCTCGTTGTAATAACCCTGCCGGCACTCCTCGTGAAAGAGTGCTCATTTGGCCATGGCAACAAGGGTGACTTACATCTTGTGGGTAAAGCCATACAACCTCTGCAGAGTGCTAAAAAACTATTCGAATAGCCGTGTCCTCGGTCATGGAGATGAACTGGCAAGGCCACACACTGGTTAGACTAAGTTTTGTTTGCGAAAGCTTGGGAAAGGGATTAAGGACGTGGGCATGATGTGTCCACAGTGTGCAATTTATGCTACACGGCTGGTAGCAAGGAATTGCAGGAGGAGGATGCTAGCCGTACTATCCGGGATTGTACGGGCTAGGCATTGAGTTAAGCGGAGGCTAGCCGAGCTATCCGGGACAGCACGGGCTGAGCTCTGCGTTGAGGAGGCCAACTGTACTATCCGGGATAGTACGAGCTGAGCAATGAAATGAGGAGGCTATCCATACTGCCCGGGGTAGTATGGACTGAGTCCTCACAAGTGATAAAAAGGAGGTAGCCGGGTCTACCTCAAGAGAAGTTTTCGTTGCTTTGAATTGCTCTGATTTACAAAACTGCTTTGGAATCTACTATTCTCATATTTAAATTGAAAACTTACATTTCTGCACAACAAGCAACTTAGGTTAGAGCTATTCCTTGATCTATTCCCTGCATGAAATATTGCCGTATATTTCCTCCTGTGGGAATAGCTTGCGAGTACATTCAATGTACTCACCTGGCTTGTTGATTTGGCCAGACGAAGGAGACATCAAATTCAAGGATACGAATATGATCGCGAAAGCTAGGGCGTAACCCCAGTTAGTTGCCTGTCGGGATTTGGCATATTGTTGGGCCACATCATCGCTTGTTTTTCCGCTGCAAATTTATAGCCATCGGGCTACAGGTATCAGACATTCGACCTTCATGGTGTATGTACTTAAATTTGTATGTATGTCAATGATATATAGGTTACTGATCCAGGGACCGGTACAGTAATCACAAGGGAGTATCCGGCTTAAAAACCGGGTACGCCACAACTTGGTATCAGAGCCATACTGACTGTAGGTTAACCCTAGTTAGCATGGTCGTTAGATAGGACATAGGATATACAAACTATTTTCTAAAGTAAGATGAAATATCGACATAAGTTTGGGTTCTGCTCTTATCATAATTCCTAGCAATTCTTCTCTTCACCTCGGAAAAATCTCTGAAGATAGTGTTAGCAAAAAAAAATTTCCCTAAGCTCATTCCTTATTCAAAATTGTAGATGAGTGAAGTCACGCTTCGTCGAGAATGCGGGCACCCCTGGGGCAACCTCTTGAAAAAGTTGCTTCGTTTTCTTGGAGTTCGACGCCGACCGCTGTTCATTGTTCGCAAGGACTGCATCACTGGAGTTGACGCTGGATATCGCGCCACCGTGTACTGCTACTCCCTCCGAGCAATTCCGCACGTCTATCATGGATACGGCATCAGTCCACAAGGAGCCATCATCAGCGTGTCACGAGCAGCCATCAGACGCCTCTACCGCATATACCACGTCCGAATGAGAGACCAAGAGCCACACTTCGCCCGTAGGATGAGTTGATCAGACCATCCGACCGTGAACAATAAGTTAGGTCACTAGGGTTCATGGTCGCTTAACGACATGGACCGCATGACCCAGCATAAAGTCTAGTAGAACGCTTTGGTATGTTGTGTGCTGGACTACAGTCCCTAATGTGTTGTATTGTACTTGTATGCCGTATGAGATACGCCATCACCATAAGCATGGATAGTACCCGCACTTGTTTGTATGATAATAGCCTCCACGGCTTATGTAATAAAAGTAAACTCTAATTCTTACCCTCGCCTTGTCACTTCTTATGCCCCACATGGTGTCAGTAGCCTATCAAGCTAGACTGCCCTTTTCTCCGAATGTCGTCAACTAATAAAGACGACTGGTATCTGTCAAATCCTAGGGTAACTCAACATTTCACCCCCCTCGAACCTGAGTTACCACTAGCTACCTCTCTGTCACAAACCAGCTATAAAAACCCCATCTGAGCCTTTGCACCTCACTACCGTGCAACCACCCATTCACTTAAAAACAATCCCTTGCCAGACGCATCTTTCACTCCTGCGCACTCCTTCCTTGTTCATCACCCCCTTTCCCACAAACACAATGCTTTACGGTACCCTATACCAGAAAACCACCGTTGATGAACTCGCCGGATTCGTCCACGTCCTATGGACCATAGTTCGACAAACCCTCGGAGCAACTCAACGCCCTAAGTATAGCGTGTACCTAGGTGATGCTCCTGGCACTTTGCACGAGTTTTGGGCGACAGTGCACATCTACCGAGGCAACTCTGATCTAGGCATGCCACTTGGTTTCATCGGAAGAACCATGCCTACCTCCACGCTGGCCATTCAACTGGTCGCGTGGGAAGCTGTCTTCCGTCTTCGCCGACTGGTCCCAAGTATGAATCAGCCACCCTTCTCTTTCTACCCTGGCGGTGCTCCTGGAGAAGACCCCGGATATGCCAACTTGCGCCTAGATTCTGGCACAAGGGACTAGTGTTCCCATACTTTCCCAGCTCCTTTTTGGCACTTCCTCGGTGACAGTCACTCCTGCCCCTAATGTCAAAGAGCAGCCGCCACCAAGAGTACCAACTGTGAGAGAAGGCAGTAGTCGTTCCAGAAAGATTACGACTCCTCGAGGCCTTCCAGCCTCTCGAAAAGCGAAAGCCCCGCGACGTGGTAAATCTACCCAGGTCGCCGACCCAGAAATGAGCTAGGTAGTCAAGGATATTAGATCTAGTTTAGCACCTTTCGTGCCCCTAGTTGTATGTGTGTTCTTATTGTGCTGATGTTGCGGTAGAAGTTTGTTCCGTGCCCTCTAGCACCAGGGCAAGACTGTTTGATTAGCTGATAGGCGAATGAATAGGTGTCGTATGGTTTCCCTTGTCATTTCGTGCTGTTTTGATTGCATTCTTGGCTTTTGTAATGCTATTGTGTAACGTGTGATTCCTCTCATTGTGCGATGCTGCAACCAAGTGTTGTTTCCTCCTCTCCTTTAGCTGTTAATTTCCCCCTGACCTACCTTGCCTCTCTAACGTACCTCCTTGTTCTACTGGCGACCCTCATACTCCTCCTAGTTACCTTCATTTATTGCCCCGGTATTGGCTCCTCGTTGTCGGCCATATGCCACCTTTATCTAATCACCTTGGTTTTCCCTTCCCGGAGCCTATCAATTGAACATTGGCGGTAGGACCCTATCTAGAGCAGCACGCCACGCGTCCATCACCGAGCCTTTAAGTGGCTATATGAACCCCGTTCCCTTCCCGTACTGCACCTTGTGCTACCTCTTCTCTCGCCAAACACCTCTCACGCTGAAGGAGCCTTCGTTTCCAGTATTCCTTTTTCCCTCCACTTTCCCCTTCCTCCACCAAAATGATGTCTCAAGGAATTCTCTGTCAAGAGACAGCCGCTGAAGATCTTGCTGGTTTCGCCAGCACTCTCTGGATTGTAGCCTGGCAAACCCTCGGAGTGAGGCGACGACCGGAGTATGAAGTATACCGAAGTCAAGCCCCCGATGTCGTGCCCGAGTTTTGGGCTGATGTCCATATCCACCTCGCCAGTACCAATCCAAGCACGCCCTTCAGGATCCACGGACGGTCCATGCCTACACCTACTATGGCTATTCAGATGGCTGCCTGGGAAGCTATTGCTAAAAACAGGATTTATAAAGGCACTATTACTAAAAACAGGATTTAAATATCAATTTTAAATGGATTTAGAACACATCCTGATTTTTATAGCTCAAACCCTTGCAGGAAAAATGTTTTGGTTCACATGGTAAATTAGTTTTAAGGTTCTCTGATCCTAGGAAAAAATTGTATATAAATAACAGAGAGCATTTCTATTTTTAATAATTAAAATAAATCTTATTTTAATTCTAGGAAATTCTACACAAGTCCAAAAATTATGAAAATTTGCAGAAGTACTCCTTAGCATACTAGTAATCTAAAGAAAAACAAATAACTCCAAAATAATCAACCAGCATCGATTATTCTGAAATTTGGTCGAATTTCATTTAAATTGGAATATAACTTAACATCTAGCGGTCGGATTAAAAATCCGATCGCACCATTGGACTCGTGGGGTTCTAAAGGTTCCATTTTACTACTGAGATCAAAGATCGAACATGGTTTAGATGTGTGCAAAAAATTGGACAGAGGGTATGTGCACAAGGGCTACGGTACATGTGAGGAAGCTACTGTTCCCGCTACAGTACAGTGATGAAAAAGGATCGATCCAAACATGGCTGCACTTAGGAGGATGGATAATGTGCGAAATTGGTTGGGGGGATTTGTTCCATGGGTTGTTGGGAGACTACCATGGAGAGGGATTGGAGAGGGATTCACTGAGTGCGAAGAAACGGAGGAGAGAAGGAGTTCGCCGGAGTTGAGGAAGAAGTCGCGGTATGGTTGATGTAGTAGAAGAAGCTCGCGTTTGCTTGTGGTAGAAGATGCACGTCGGCGTGGGGAAGCTCCTAGTAGCAGCGCCTCGGTGTGGGGTGTGTCGTGGTCGCCGGAATTGCTCGCCGGAGTTGGAGAAGAAAATTTGGGAGAAGAAGCAAAGGAGAGAAATATGGGGAAGGGGTCCCTTTTTATAGGGGAAAAGGATGGGAGAGGAGAAGGCACTGATTACTATGCTAATTATTGGAGAAAACGGCAAATGACGGATTAAAGGGGGAGAAATTACCGGAGTTAATGGCCAAAACGGCATGCGGCGTGCGTTACACGCGCCCGGCACGGCCCGCGCCCGCGCGAGGCAAGCAGCCGAACGGCCGCTGCTGCCGTGCACGCCCTGGCCGTGGCATGGCCTGCTGGGCGGCCTGGCAAGGGCCCAAGGCGGAGGAGCAAGGCGGCCCAAGGGGCGGCCTAGGTGGAGGGAGGAGCCGGCCTGGCCTGGCTCGGCCCAGGCGGGAGGCGGCACCGGCTTGGGTGGGCCGCCTATGGGGGAAGGCGGGGGCGACCGAGCGGGCCGAGCGGGGCGACTGGGCCGTCGGCCCAGTCGGCCCAGGAGGGAGGCGGGTGGGGCGGCCTGCGGCTGAGGAGGGGGACCGGCTGGGGCTGGTTGGGCCGCCGGCCCAGGTGGGGCCCAAAAAGGGGAGGTGGCGGGCTTTTGGCCCAGGAAGGCTAAAAAAAGAAAAAACATTTTCGGAATAAAAATAAATGCAAAAATTCAAAAGAGGCTTTTAAAAATACCAAATGACTTCCAGAAATTCCAGAAAAATTCTAATAAATCAAATTGAGCATGGGAAACTCAATAAAAATACTTTTGGGACAAAATTTTAAAATATATCCAATTTAAAATTCAAAAACACATTTATTGCTCTCAAATTAATTCCAAACCTTGAATTAATTTGAAATAAAATCCAATTAAAATACATATGAATATATTACATAGTTGCACATCCTCTTCTCTTTTAAAATTTTTTTTCAAGCCCGAAAAAAATTGAGGATGTTACATAGTACCCAATCGGCCTTCGGTCTCGGGGTTGACATTCCTGTCCCTGCAGCTGTGTCTTTCTTATCCCCAGTAACAGAGGAATCCTCTTCGTCCTTGTCACCAAAATTGGTGAAGCTTGTCAAGGAAGGCTTTGACTTGGCTGAGTGCGTTGGTCTTTTGCTCGAGGTAATAAGTATGAAGAAATGCTATTTTACTGACTTCTTTTTGTGTCAGGACTAACCTTGTCGCGTCAGCTTGCTCTTTCTTGTGTGACCTCTCTTTATCCAGAAGCTCATGAGTTGAGGCGGTGTTTAGCCAAATCTGGCATAGCGCTGGAAACGGAGAAGTAGAGAGTGGTGCAATTGGACACAAACAAGATCAGTTGGAACTGGAGAAGGCCTAGCTCTCCGGCGAATTGTCGGAGGTCCGATCATGGTTATCCCGAGTAGAGTCCAGGGCGTCAATCTTGACAGTAGACTTTCTCATGTCATGGACTTGCTCGAGGCAGCTTTGACCAATGTCAGGGTTGTGGTTCACCCAACTGAGAACCATGGACTCTTACTTGTTGTGTTGGAAGCGGTTCTTTCCCGTTTGGGGCCGACGGTGGACGCTGATATCAGTGTGCGACTGTGGCAAGAGATTAGAGATTCGTTGTCTAAGGCACTGGCTTTGTTGAAGGTCCGCAATATAGGGATGGACGTTGGTGCCCTCTGTGATGAGCTACCGGGATCTGAAAGAGGGGAGACCGAGAAGCTTGTCGTGGCCATGTATGATGCCGCAGATGGTTTTGTAAAAAGACTTGACTTGTAGGCTCTCCTGTATCAATACAACCTTAGTTAACATTTGTGATGTGTGTGTGTTTATTTCATTAGCTTGGAGGTTAGAACTTATATAGGGAACTTGGTACCAAGGACTTATTGGAATTCGGGACACTTAGCGCTTTCTAGCCCTTTTTCTCTTGGTCTGGGTAGGAGACTTTGCTACAAGTCGAGGAGTTTGGTTAGTCAGGCGTTAGGTCTAGGTCGAGTCGAGGGCTCAGAGACCCGCTGTCACCCATAGAAGTGATAAGGGACCTTCCTTTGTCTTGCTCGAGACTGTTAGTTCGGACTTCCTTCTCTTCGCAAGGGGAAGGGCCTAGGTATGTATGTCTTTTGTAGTCGACAAGCTATCTTAGTGTTCGTTGACCTAGCTATTCCTTGCGATAACTAGTTGGAGAGCTTTATTGGTTTACTAAGTGTTGATCGGTTTCTTCGAACACGCCGTACGTCGCACCTTTCGATTCTTCCTAGATCTAAGTCGGAAGATTTTGCCGCTTAGTCGGGGGGCTCGGGGTCGACCATGCCTTAGGTGGAGGTCGAGTGGAGGGTTCAGTGACCCCTCTGTCACCCGTCAACACGATAAGGGATCTTCCTCCTTCCCGTGAGGCTAGGGCTCGGACTTCCTTCCCTTTGTGAGTACTAACCGTTCAAGTGTTCCATAAAACATGTTGTCGGAAACTTCTCAACCCCGTTGTACCTATCCAGCCCCCAACTGTTTATCGGAAATGGAATGTTTTTGATAGACAATTAAGAATAGGAAATTTCATTTAACTGAGTACTTGTATGTAACGACCTATTCTTAAGACACGAGATTAATGAGGATCATCGTGTATAAAAATGTTTTCTTTTCACCCATGCATACATCAAGGTCATTTAAAATTGGCTCAGCTCGAAAACCCCTAGAAAACACGATGTGAAAATAACTTTGAACGAAATTGTGACACCAATTTCACTGAAATGTAAATCTAGTGATTCTCCTAGGTTCTAAACACCTCAAAGGAACTGTGCAAAGATGTTCTAAGTTAATTGGAGTTGATTTGCATATATTCTTCAAACATTCTTTCTTTTGGATAAAACTGAAATAGTGGTCCAAAATAGTAAAAATTCACTCTAGTAAATTTTATGACGGTGGGATCCCCTCCGGGTAGGCCCAAGACGGGGACTCGGCCGGCCTGGACGGGGGTGGCCCAAGCCCACTCCACGAATTCCACTTGGCTGGGCCGTCAGCACGTCACCGAAGCAGTGGTTATCACGACGCGTTCAACCGGGCGCACGACGCACGACACGACGGTTGGCGCGTGGTCAGCGCACCGTAAAGCCAGGAGTTACCACGATCTACTCCGCACGATCGGGCACTGGCTAACCGACTCAGCCGTTGTAACCTTAGCCTCATCGGCCCTATATAAGGCTAGGCTAGGGCCCCAGAACGGTCGGGGAGCTTCCTGTTTCTCCATACTTGTACGCACTGTGTACTGTTTCTTTCTTCCATTTCCAATTTTCACGATCATTGTACTCTCAAAATCCTCATACGAGACAAGATCAAGCATCAAGCAGGAGTAGGGTATTACCTCTTCCACAGAGGGCCTGAACTTGGGTAAATCTCCTCGTGTGAACCCGGTCTAGATCATCCACTCGTGCCCCCGAGAACCCCAATGTATATTGCCGCGAAATCCCCGCGACATTTTAGGAGGACACATATGTCATCAGTAAGCTCTACAAATTTTCTTTAAATTTTGAAGAGGATATTTGAACCTATTTTGTTAAACCCTAGTTTTAAAATCGAATAGAACTAAACTAAAACCAGAATACTAAAAGAAAATCCCCTCCTTCCCGTACTGGGCCACCCCAGGCCTAGTTCTCCCTCCTCCGTCGGATGGGTCGAGGCCCATCTCTCCTCAACCCGCCGCATGCGCCTGCGTCCTCCCGCCTTGCCGCTTTCTCAACCAGGACGCGCCCTGCCTTCATCATGTCTCCCCTTCCTCTTCTGCTCAGTGGGTCCCGCGCCACAGGACCCTGCCGCCTCGTCTCGGACATGCGCCCTCCCTCCCTTCTTCTACCTCCAGCCCGAGCCACACCCTCTCTCCCTCCTTACTCCCTCAATCGAGCTCACCGAGGTAACCCCTATCTCTCCTCTTTTCCTCCACAACCACCGGATTCCGCACCCGAGCGCCCCCATTTTCTCCCCTCCGGCGGCGACCGAGACCCCCCACCGTGAAGCTCCAACGCATGTTGCCAACGGCGTTTTTTCCCCAACAGAGCGTCGCCGGACCCTCCTTCCCCAGCAGGACCCGGAGCTCCGCGCCACCAATACCGGCAGCTCCTCCACGCCAAGCTCCACCGCCGCCAAGCCCTCCACGTCTCCGGCGGCCTCGACATTCGCGTCGACCTCCCCACTGTTGCAGCTCCATCGCCGCCGCCACCGACGACACCGCCCCCAGCTGCTCTCCTTCACCCGCAGGAACACCGGGAGCGTCCGCCTTCTCCGCCTCCGGCATCGGCACCGAGCGCCCGCCGTCGACCTCCATCGTCGCTTCCCAAGCCCCCGGCCTCACTGCCCGAACCGAGCACTGCGGCGACCGCCTCCGCAAGCGTCGTCTTCTTCACCATCGGAGTCCTCACCCCACCACCGAGCTCCGTCGCTGTCGGGGTCTACACCGGCAACAACACCAGCTCGCCGCCTCCGGCCTCGTCTTCATCGGACGGCGCATTACGGTAAACCCATTACGGTTAAACCGGTAAACCCATTACGGTTAGTATCTAATGGTTAATTAGCAATGAGCGGTTAATTAGTGCAACCATGGATATTACGTCGGGTTAAGACAAAAGTTAATCATTGTGAGCACAATCAAAGTAAGTAAAGTTCACTGTACTAACTACCCCAGTAGCTGTTACAACCTATTGATGTAAAAGAGATCAATTCAAGGTACCTTTATGCATGCTCGTTTATGACTCGTTTGTAATTGACGAAACCACCGGATGCTAGACACCAGTAAGAAAATAATAGTTAGGCTTCACACCTGTATCTTGTTAAATAAATCATACATCATATGCTCATAATGCTTAAATAAAGAGAGGAGAACAGCTAGTCCCGTGACATTTGAAACCATGCCATGAACTCTTGATTAAATGGAGAGTACCATTTCTAGAAGGATGACATGTGGACCTACCAACCATAACAATAAAAAAAAGATTAGGGAATAATAAAAGTGTTAATGCAACTCCTTTACTGAGAAAAGGGACAAAATTCAAGGAAAATTCATATGGCATCCAATCGAAGTAATTCTTTTGCGTGGAGGAAGGTGACGAGCGCGAGTTAGATCGCTGCCATGCGAATATGTCCGCATTTGCATGGAGGAAGGTGACGAGCGCGAGTTCTAGCTCTAGATCCAGGTTGGAGCCGATCCGAACACACTTGGATGGCTCTGTTGGTTTCAGAGGTGTGGATTTGACCTCACCGTAAGTTTTCATAGTCACTTTAGGTCTTGGGTGTTGAGCTTCCTTGTTTGCCTGATGTTCCTCAACTAGGTCGAGGCTTCATTTATCATAGTGTAGACCTGATGATGAATAGTACGGTATCCCGCGTATTAGGGGTATCCGTATACAGAATCCCAGGATTTTAGGAAGCTACAGCGTACTCGATAAGGATCCCTGGACGACAAGGTAACCCCTCTCCGGAAGGGAAGACTCCCCTTAAACTAGGAAGTCAATCCCGACGTTTCAGGAGATCAGAGTCCTACTCGGGCGTAAGTCCACGTCCAGTACGACCCTGGGAACCCCCTATATAAGGATCAGCAATCCCATAGGGGAGGACAGGTTCTACAAGGTCCAACAGATCAATCTAGTCGCAGCACCAGCAGCATAGGATCCCAGGAGGCGAAGCCCTAAAAGACCCGCTGCCTCGAAGGAGTCGAGCCCGGCGGTTTAGCATAGATTAGTCTACGATTAGGCCTAGGGTAGCCACTAACATACACCCCCCATTGTAAAGTGTGTTCTCCATCAATATATAGCAACATGACGTAGGGTTATTATCCTGAGGGAGGCCCGAACCTGTATAAAAACGGCTGTCCCCTGCTGTCAGAGCTCCTGGCACTTGGGCCCTAGAGGTCCTTACCCCCCCAGTAATCATCATTCCACGAATACCGTAAGATCGCCGATTCACCGATCGTCGACAGATGGCGCCGACCGTGGGGACCTCTCCGGACCAAGCCGTCCAGGAAGAATCAGAGTCGGCAGGACGCGCAACTAAGCGCGATCAGATCCTAGCGTCGGTTGCGCAGCCCTCGCCGGTTTCGACCGAGGAGGAAGAAGCAAACCCGGCAGGAAAACTGATCGCAATCTCGCCCCGTACTGGGTACTTCGGACCAGGGTTTCTACGACGACTTTGGCCCTATGGACCCGTACCCGGTTACGGATCGAGTAGATTTCGGAGAGTACGCCCCTGGAGGAGACTCGGATGGCGAAGCAGATCACTTCAAAACCGAGTGCGCCAGGGCTTTCAGCGGGAAGCTGGTCTTAAACGACGACTTCCTGGTAGGAACGACCAGCCCCATGGTTGGAATTTCTCCTGCAAACTCTGATCGTGAGAACGATCAAGATCTTACCCACGTCGTGTCCGATGAGGACAACGTGATGGAATACGAGTACACATCGTCCAGCCAAGGACCTCGAATGGTACTCGCGATCGACGATGGTCGAGAAGACCTCGAAGATCAAAATCTGCCCGGGGGCTCGCAGCAGCGCGATGCAATGGCTGCCTCCCACATGAACGGGGGCTTACCCGCCACCGAGGAGAGAACTCCTCGCCGGAACGGAGACCTGCCTGCCGCTGTGGAGAGATCCCCCCCCGGGAACGAGGGAGTACGTGTCCCGAACTGCTCGAAGACTGGCGGAAGTGCGCAATTTGCTGTCACAGCCTCCCGTGGCGGATCTATCAACACCCGCGGGCGCGCAGTGGCTGCAACGGCTGGGGGCTGACCTCCAAGAGGCTCAGAACCAGGCCGAGTCTTCTCGAGCCCAATCGGTGGCCCGTAGCTCTACTCGGGTGGACACCCCTCCTCCGCTAGAAGAACGCGGTCGGGAGGGACGGCACCCCAGGAATAGGTCTCCTCAGGAGGAGCCACCGGTCGATCTCTGAGAACAGCTTGACAAACGTCGCCGCCAAAGGCGCCAACAGGAGCAACAGCCTTCTCGGAGAGACCACGTACAAAACGCCAATGCTCGGGGCCGAACCTCGACCTCGAACAGCGGCGAGAATACGCCTTATCGGGGGTCCTTCAGTGGATGCCAGGCGCTATCCCAGGAACTCCGTCAGGTACGCTGGCCTTCTCGTTTCAGGCCCGGCTCGCTAGAATCGTACGACGGAACCACGAACCCCGTGGAGTTCCTTCAGATCTACACCACCGCGATCGAGGCATCCGGCGGGGACGAGAAGGTTATGGCCAACTATCTTCCCACCGCTCTCAGAGGAGCCGCTAGGACGTGGTTGACGAATCTACCCCTAGGAACGATCGGTTCGTGGGGACAGTTATGCGACATGTTACTCGGGAACTTCCAGGGTACCTTCCCAAGACCAGGTCGGGTCGACGATCTATTCCTCGTCGTCCAACGACCAGACGAGACCTTCCAAGAGTTTACCAAAAGGTTTAGTGCTGTCCGCAACACTATCCCAGAGATAACGGACTCGGATGTCATCCGCGCCTTCACTCGAGGCAGCAGAAACGAGATGTGCACACACGATCTGATCATGCGGCCACCGAAAACCACCAGGCAACTCATGGATCTGGCCGAGAAGGCCGCTTGTGCGGAGGAAACCCTGCGCTATATCAAGCAGCAGCGGAGTGAGTCGACCAGTTTTCCCCCTCCGGTCAAGGGGCGAATCGCGCAAGACTAAGCGCAAGAAGAAGCCCTCTGGAGGGAAACAAAGAGAAAAGGATCAGAGCCGATGAGGTAATGGCTGAGGTCTCCGAGAAGCGCACCTGGCGACCACGTCCCAAGGATAAACCTACCACGTCCTCTGACAAGTCGTCCAAGCCCTGGTGCGATTTTCACCAGACCGACTCGCATGATCTGCGACAGTGTCGCATCTTCAAAAAGTATCTTCGGGAAGAAAGAGAGAAGTTCCGCGAGGAGAACCCTCAGGTCGCTAATAACAGTCGAGAAACGACCTCCGACGATGATGAAGAGCAATCGAGCGCATATTCGGGGGCTCAACCTCTTACGAATCCAAGAGGCAATACAAGGTGATCGCCGGAGAAGTTCTCGCGAGTGTACCGCGAGTTCCTCGAGCGGTTCAAATGGTCCGAGGTCACGATCTCTTTCGACCAGACCGATTGCCCCGAAAACTGCGCTCGGCCGGGACGGTACCCAATCGTGGTCGAGCCAACGATCAACAACTGCCGAGTGGGTCGCGTGTTAATAGATGGAGGGAGCTCCCTCAATATCCTATTCACCAACGCCCTCGACGCAATGCAAATGCCACGATCGTCTGTTCAGACGGTAACGCACGCTTTTCACGGTATCGTTCCGGGCTCATCGGCCACGCCGATCGGGCAAGTCACGCTCCCGGTTACCTTCGGTACACCGGAGAACTTCCGAACAGAGAAAATCTTGTTCGATGTAGTCGATTTCGAAACAGCCTACAATGCTATCTTGGAGCGCCCTACTCTGGCCAAGTTCATGGCAGCTACGCACTACGCCTACCAGTGCATAAAGATGCCCGGCCCAAAAGGTGTCCTCATGATAAGGAGTTCCCCCAGAGAAGCAGTCCTCTGCGACAAGCGCAGCCTCGACCTCGCAGAGCAGCACCTACCCTCTAACCAAGACGCCAGCGTGACGCCTCCTGCCACCACGTTGTCAAGACCACCTCCACGACTACGAGCGACGGCTTCGGAAAGTACCCCCTCCAAGTCGGAGAAAGAGTTCCACGACTAGGTCGGAACTAGGAGAAAACAGGGCCTTCCCCTAAACAGGACAACGGCTCCTCGGGAGAAGCCGCCCGATCCAGGTCGCTCGTGTCAACGGTAGAAAGGTCGCGTCCATTAGAGAGTCCCGTGCAACCACCTTCGGTAAGATCACACGACCGTCGCCCCCTCATCGGCAGACTCTATAGTTGCACCAGCTCCAGCCTTAAAGATCGTCAAGCTACGAACGAGTCGATGATAAGACGCTCCGGGCGCCGCCGCCCAGCACGCGCAGTCAACAAAGTTCAGTCAGCGGGTCATGACAAGAGGACGAGAGTCTCTGGGGCAACCGGCGACAAGCTAAATGAGGAGGGGACGGCCTAGTTTTTCTGAGTTTTCTTAGAGTTATTTCTCTTACAGTAGCCTGTAAAAGACACAGTTTTCTTTAAGTAATACCAAGTCTCTAGTTCAATATTTTTTATTATTAATTCAGACTGCCTATCCGAGATATCTCTCGAACAGTCAGTCGGGGGCTGGATAAGAATACGGCAAAGTCGAAGTACGAGTACGAGTACCGACTTCTTCGACCTGCACAAAGGAAAAAGGGTCCTGCGCTGCAACTGTCAGGGACGCGAGGAAAACCCCTTAACGCGTTTGCAGGTGACAGGGGAGCCACTGGGCCCCCCACCTGACCAGACCTAAGGCCTGGTTGACTAAGCTCCCCAGTTCCGTGGCAATGTCCCCTGATCCCGAGTAAAGGAAGGGAAGAAAGTACGAGTACGACTAGATCAACGGAACCCGTACGCTTATCCACGTCTTCGACTACTCGGAGCAGAAGATACCGTGGGTAGAGTGAAACGTCGTTGATCGAGCAAGTGTAGAATTTACTGGCCAAACAACCGGAGTCTTCCCTCAACAAAGGAATACGGAGGTGCCGCCATGGCCACGACAAGCTGTACGAAAGACCCCTTATCACGTTTACCGATGACGAGGAGCCACGGAGCCCTCCATCCGACTAAAACCTAAGGACTGGTCAATCACAGCAAGAACGACCTATGGCACTATTCGTACACCTACACCGAAGGGAGGCAAAGGGCACTGGTTCCGACTAAAGTCTACGCATGCATCCGACAAGATTTCACATAAGCAGACTAGGCAAGGTTTCAAAAAACCAAAAAACACACAAGTTATCGCACAGTTACTGACCGATGTATTTGTGTAAAAGTATGCTATTATAGAATTCTACTCTAGGCCAGGCACCTGGACCCGATCGCCAAAGGCGTCCGCCGCTCCCTGCACCGCGTCAAGAAGCTTCTCCTCCTCGCCCTCCGGCAGATCGGTAGCGAGCGCCTCCAGGGATAAGTCCGGATGCCTGCGCCTCAGAAGAGCCAAAGCGAAGGCCAGGGCATCGCGTACACCTTGCCGAAGCTCGTCTTTGAGAAGCTTCTCGACGGTGGGCTTCAGCTGGGAGACAGACGCCGTCAGATCCGCTAGGCGGTTGGCCGGAGCAAGGCCCGGGGGGCAACGACGCCGACTTCGCCCAGCGCCTTCTCGAGCGTGCTCAAGGCCCGCTCGAGGTCTCCCTTCAGTTTTCCCCGCGTAGGACTGACTCCTTTGCAGGGAAGACTCCACTTCCGAGAGGCGCGCCTTCAGATTGGCCTCAACCGCCGCCCGCTGCTTCTCGGAGTCCTCAAGGCGCTTCTGCAACGCCTCGCTCTCCGCCCGCCATCTCCCGATCTCGTCGAGGCTCTTCCTCGACTCTTCACGCGCCAAGTCCAGCTCCGCTTGGGCCTTCTCGAGTGGAGCCACCCGGGAGATAGCGAGCTGAAAAAGAACAGGTTAGTGCGAGCAAAGTAAAGTTATCTTATCACTAATCTCCCGTGCGTTACCTGTAGCAAGAAGGAAAGGCTAAGACTCTCCGGTGCCGAAGAATCTGGAGGCACGACCTGCTCGACCAAGACTAACTCCGACTCCAGCGCCGGGGGCTGCGGCTGCTCAGTAGGGGCCGGCGGCAACTCCGGCGCGGGAGTCCGCCGCTCGACAGGGGCCGGTGCCGATTTTGGCACCGGGGGCTGCTGCTCGACATCCGCCCTAGTCGGGGTCTTGGCAGGAAGGATCGACACCCTAGTCACCAAAATAATCAAGTCAAGTCTTCAGCAAGGCGAATCAAAAGGAAAGGGCGGCAAAAGAAAAACTAACCTCAAACGCTTCCCTGCTGAAGGAGGCTTCCTGGCCAGGGCACTCAAGTCTCGCTTGCCGGAAGCCAGCGGCGCCTTCCCCCTTGTCCGCCATGGTCTCCTCCCCGAGAACGGTCGTGGGAGGGGGAGTTGGTTCCTTGGGGGGAGAGCTGCTCGCTTCGGGCTGTCCGACACGTCCACCCCCATGTTTACTCTCCAGGAAAGAATAGGGGAAAGGAGTAGTCGGGCGAGGATTCAAACCTGCGGTTGAGAGTCCCCGGGCGGGAGAACTCGTCAAGACGATCTCCGCCCCCGCCTCGGCTGTGGAAGGACCTTCCTCCCTCGTCTCGGAGGGCGGCGGGGCCGCGTCGAACATCTCAACTTCATCGTCCTCGACGGGAGCGCTAGCTCTTTCGGCCTCCGAGTCAGGACCCCCGCGGCCTACGCGCTGCGGAAGAAGGAGCCCGAGGGCCTTCTGTAAGGCTACCCGGACGAACCCAAGATAGACAAGGAGACAAGCTGGATAACTCACCGAGAATACTTCCCGTCGGCTATCCGGACTCTGCTTCAGAAGAGGCAGGGGCACGTCCGTACGCCCGTCTTGGGGGGATTGCTCGAATAGGTTGTTCAACCTACTCTGAAGCTCCCCCGGGGACAACTCTGCATGGCACGACAAGGCAGAAGTACGTGAGGAGTCTTGTCAATTGAATTGGCATGGAGGAGGTCATAGGACTTACCCGTGTCGAAGTCCCTTGTCTGGTCTTGGTTCTTCGGGATCACCCAGGCCGGCTCAACCCTCGACCGAAGAGGGCTTATCCGGCGTCGAAGGAAATCCTCCGTGACATCCCACGCCGACAAGCCTTTGGAGGCGAGATTGGCGATGTCGTGGACGAGCGCCGTGAGGTGCTTAGTCTCCTTCGGGGCCTCCCCCCAGCTCTTGTTTGGAAGAGGGGCGAGTCCGCGGTAGGAGATCCCAGAATTCCCTGGGGGCTGGCAGTAGAACCACCGAGCATGCCAGCCCGACCACGAAGATTTCCAGGAGGAAGCAATGTAGGCATCCTTCCTCCCTTCTCGAAGACGGAATCCGGTGCCGCCGACGACTCCTGCGCCGCTGTCCTTCACCCGGCGGAGGTTGTAGAAGTATCTCCAGAGCTCCAGGCTCGGCCTAATGCCGAGGTAGGCTTCGCATAAATGCGCGAAGACCGCCAGCATTAGGACCGAGTTCGGGTTGAGATGAATCAACTCGATCTCATAGAACTGGAGCGCGAGGAGGAAGAACGACGAAGGTGGGAATTGAAATCCACACCTGAAAAAGTCCGCGAAGACGACAGTCCAGTCCGTATTGGGGCTGGGGACCGTCTCCTTCACGGCCTCCCGGAAAGGCACAAACACCTCCGGGAGAATCACCTCATCCGACACGAGCTTCTCCAGGGCGGAGGAGTCCATCACCGAGGCCTCGAACTCAGGGATGGCGGTGGTCGGTTCCCCCCAAAGCTTTCCCCGATTCCTTTGCGGGCTCGGGAGACCTCTTCGCGGCGCCTTTCTTGCCCATTTTCCGCCGATCGATCGAGAGAGTGCGGAGGCGGGGGTTTGCAAGGGCGCGAGGAAGAAGGTGAAGGGAGCAAGAAGGCTAGGAGGCAAAGAGACGATGCGGGCAAAACCCCAATTCTTGGACTCCTAAAGATTTAAACTTTCACCGGAGCCGAGCACGGTTTTCGGCACGATCAATTCCATCACATTTAATGCGGACAGTTGCTTTTTTCCGCTTACAGGGCGCTTCGCGGGAAAAAGAGGGTCTGACAAACCACGACCCAGACGAACGCGCCGTGGTTCAGCACACGTTAACGGTTGCAATGGCGTAGAGAGAGAAAAGATTCTTCATCACCACACAAAATTTTCGCCACGATGATTCCGTTTCCTAGAAATATGCCAAGCGGACGCGTGTCCGTGATCGACGGATCAGATCAGATCGGAAAAGTATTCTGGATTTTCCAAAGGACTATTCCGATAAGGCTTTCACGACTGCTCGATAGGGATTGAACCTACTCGGGGAAGTCGCCGACAAGGACTACTCGGATCGCCTACTCGGAGTTTCCACCCCGATAAGGGCAGATTTCCAACAGAACCATCATGACCTCACTTCACGTATTGATGGGGGGCTTGATGATGAATAGTACGGTATCCCGCGTATTAAGGGTATCCGTATACAGAATCCCAGGATTTTAGGAAGGTACAGCGTACCCGGTAAGGATCCCTGGACGACAAGGTAACCCCTCTCCGGAAGGGAAGGCTCCCCTTAAACTAGGAAGTCAATCCCGACGTTTCAGGAGATTAGAGTCCTACTCGGGCGTAAGTCCACGTCCAGTACAACCCTGGGAACCCCCTATATAAGGATCAGCAATCCCATAGGGGAGGACAGGTTCTACAAGGTCCAACAGATCAATCTAGTCGCAGCACCAGCAGCATAGGATCCCAGGAGGCGAAGCCCTAAAAGACCCGTTGCCTCGAAGGAGTCGAGCCCGGCGGTTTTAGCATAGATTAGTCTACGATTAGGCTTAGGGTAGCCACTAACATACACCCCCCATTGTAAAGCGTGTTCTCCATCAATATATAGCAACATGACGTAGGGTTATTATCCTGAGAGAGGCCCGAACCTGTATAAAAACGGCTGTCCCCTGCTGTCAGAGCTCCTGGCACTTGGGCCCTAGAGGTCCCTACCCCCCAGTAATCATCATTCCACGAATACTGTAAGATCGCCGATTCACCGATCGTCGACAAGACCTATTCTCGAGCAACTGCAGATGGTTATAACACACTTGGGGCCTGGAATTTTCACGCATTGGCAGGCGTACTACGTGGCGGCCATGAAACTTGCGAGGGTTGGTCGTCCCAGGATGGCATTGTATGCCGTCTCGAAGTTGACCACTTTGAACAAAACTTTCTCTGTCCGGAAGGTGTCGGTTTTGTCGAAGCTGATAGGAAGCATGATCTGCCCGATCGGCATAGCTAATGATTCAGGCACAATGCCGTGAAAGGCTTGTGTCACTGGCTAGAGAGATGAGCGAGGGGTTTGCATTGATTCAAGTGTGTGGTAAAGAGGACATTGACTGAGCTTCCTCCATCCAGTAGTACTCAGGAAATCCTGCAGTTGTTGATGGTAGGCTCAACCACAATGGGGAATCATCCTGGTCGGATGAAGTTCTCGGGATAGTCGGTTTGGTCAAAAGATGTTGACCTCCGACCACTTGACTGTCTGACAAGTCGGGGGAATTATGGCGAGGACTTCTCGGGCCACTGTCTTGTATTGTCTTTTGCACTCGAAAGATGCTGAGCCCCCGAACATGTGGTCTACCCTTTTTTGTTTGCTTTGGAAAGGGGCCTGGTCGGAGGAGCCATTGTCGGAGCTGGTTTCTCGATTTTGGTTCGCGGCTTGGGGTTCCTTTCCGTTTGAACTTCTCGGCTTCTACCTAGATGTACTACTTGAAGAGCTGGCATTGGCGAAGATTGTGCTTATCGGTCTGGTGGAAGTCACACCAGTTCTTGCCGGATGGTCCTGCCTTTGCCTGAGGTTGTTCCTTGTTCCGACGTGGTCTGGAGCGCTTATTGCGGAAGTTGGCCATTACTTCTCCAATCTTCTGCCTCTTGTCACAATCTTCCTTGGAGGACTACTTCTTGCGCTTGCTTTTCTTGGAGTTGTCACGATATCCCAATTGGGGCTGCTCAATGCCTTCGTCCCTTTCCTTGATGGACTGGAGAGTTTCCTCAGCATTGGCTACCTTTTCGGCGAGCTCCATCAGCTCCTTTACTGTTTTCGGGATATTCATGGAGACTTCCTCTATACACCACTGATTTCGGAAACTCCATATAAAAGCCTGTATAACCTCATGATTGGTTATCTTCAGTATGGTGTTTCAGACGTTGCTGAATATTTTGGTAAAGTACCGCAATGATTCCCCTTCTCTTGGAAGAGTCAGAAGAGGTCATCAGGTTTCCTAGGATGTGCGTATGTTCCCTGTAAGTTTCCCTGGAATTGGCTACATAGCCGTTCCATGAGTAGATTGATCCGGGTTAAAGGTTGGTGAGCCAGGTCCTTGCCGGTCCTTTGAGGGCAATAGGGAGGTGGTTAGCCATGACCATCTCGTTCCCTCTTGTAGCCTTGATGGTTGTTGTGTACATTTTCGGGAACTCGACAGGATCCTTGTGTCGTCATACTTCTCGATTGTTCCCGGTTTGAACCGTGAGGACCAGTGAACCCATCGTAATTCTGTGGAAAAAGCTTGGTAGCCGTAGATAGCTCCTCAAGCCACTATCATTTGGTATCGGTGATCGTCCTCGATCTTGGCCATGATACCGAGAAGTATTGTGATCTAGGGAGCGATGTGATGGAGCTCTCGAGTTACTTTGTTCATCCATGTACCCGTGTAGATCTGTCATCGGGACGGGTGAGTATACACGATGACGTGGATCATCTATTCCTCGAGGAGATCTTTCCAAATTAGACCGTCTTTCGTGACTAGCCCTCTCACGAGAAGCGTTGGAATGAGTTGCGCTTTTTGTGGCACTATGGGCGTAAGCTGCATTTTTTGAGGGCTCTGCTTGCTCTCGTGCCTAGAGAACACGTTATTCCATATCTTCCAACCATAACTTTCCTTCTGGAGTCGTGAGATACATAGAAAGAGGTTGTCAGATTCGTTCTCTGATTCTGGACAAGCATTGAGCAGCCCTCGATCCAAATAGTTCGGAATCTCACGGGATTGGAGTCTTCTCTCAATCACCTGGGTTGCGTGCTTGCGATGATACCAAGTTTTGCAAAGGAATCTCCGTGGTAGGGGTAGATCATCTCCGTCGTTCTCGTGAGAGTTCTGATGTTGTTTTCTGTTCCCCATCATGAGTATCTCGCAGGGAGACTGTCCGCTGGAGGTGTATTCCAGATCCATAATGGACCTGCCTTCGGAGGAAGCTCCCAGTGTGTTTCATCGACCATTTAGATGGTCGGAACATGTGGTGATAATCCCGACATGGGACTTGTGCAATTCACATGACCACTCTGATAGTCTTGGGATTGAAGATCGATCCTATAAGTCATGGCGTCCTCGTACATGAAGTGATTGACGTCATTGTCAGAATCATCGTCAGGCGAGAGACTGCCAAGATCAAATCGGTCTTGTCTTGGCTCTTGATCAGTCGGAGGGGTGAAGTTGTCGTAGAATCCCTCGTCTGAGAAGCCAGTCCTTGCCATGGCTTCTGACGAAGCCGCTGATGGTGATTTGTTGGAATCAAGAAACATGATCCCCACGGTCAGTGCAATCTGTCAATGATCGGTGAACCACTAATCTTACGTAATACGTGGAGGAGAGAGAAAGGAGATGAGGGGATCGTTCTGAGTAAGCTGACGCACAAATCAGGCCACCAGCGACAAGGCTTTATACATGTTTGGGCCTCCCTTTTGATAATACCCCTATGTCCTTTTGGTATATATTGGTCTCGAGACAAAGTACAAGAGGTGGTGTCTAGTCCTAGATGGGATTTACAACTAGTCGGAGGTGGTTGTCAAGGCAGATCTTCTCTTCTACTTGCTTGGAAGTTGATTGACCTTCTAAGGCTTCTTTAACTTGCTAAACTTCGTTTTCCTTTTGAAAAGCTTGTCTTCTCCGAAGGCCCTCGGGATCCTTATATAGAGGTTATACCATATCGTAAGGGATATGGACTCATCTCCGAGTAGGATTCCACTTTCCTTAAACGTCGGGATTGATTGCCTAGCTTAAGGACTCCCGGGTACCCACGGGTGGTTTCCTTATTGACGTAGAGTCCTTCTCCGGGGTACATTCCTTCCTGAGTAAGTAGGATACTCCTTAGTCATGGTGTATTCATATATGGATACGGTCATCATATACAACTGTTGTCTACTACTCATCGTAGCTATGGTTACCAGATTAAATATATTCGTATTAACAAAATTCTTTAAATAAATACAGTTAGCAATCCTATGCCCAACCATGTGACTCTTGGGAATACTCAGAATGCAGAATCTAGCCTACACACTGTCACCAAGCCCACCGTTGATGGGTCCAGTGGGCATACAACTGGTAGAGACAGTGACGAGGAAAATGGTGTTGAGATCGTTTCTAGCCAACATCAACCTTTCCTCACCACAAATTTTGACAGTGTAGAGGTAGTTGAAGAGCACTACAGGGTGTATGCAAGGAGGCATGGGTTTGAGATAAGGTATGAATACCGAAGAATATCTGCAGTCGACAGAAAGATAGCTAGGGTGTCAATTATTTGCCACAAGGTTGGTAAGAAGCGTGAAATAAAAGAAAACACACAAAATCTGTAGCGTGTTGTAAGGAAATGAAAATGGAGCAAAACCATAAGGACAGGATGTCCTGCACGCTTGTTCGTGAAGCGTAGAGGTGCAAGATGGGTGGTGACTGACTTCAATGATGTACACAACCATCCGCTCATAAAAAAATGGTCTCTTATAGCATTAATGCGTTCTCACCGACACATACCAGACGGGGAGAAGGAGTTTATAGGGCTTCTTCACAAAAGCAACCTTCAAACAAGCCGCCAGATGCAGATCCTAGCTAATCTCCATTGTACCCTTCATAATGTCCCCTATACTGTCAAAGATGTGGCAAATTACCGAGCATCGCTACGTCTTCAACACCTTCTCAAAGACATGCAGGATGTCGACTTCTTTTACAAAACCAAGCTTGATGAGGATGACAGATTACAAAATATATACTGGGTAGATAGCGCATCTAGGCGAGCCTACAAGTACAACAATGACTGCATCACCTTTGACACAACCTATCTCACTAACATCTATAAGATGCCATGTGCACCTTTTATTGGGATAAATAGCCATGGCCATTCCATAAAATTTGGATGTGGATTTCTAAGGAATGAAGTGACAGATAGCTTTGTTTGGTTGTTTGAAGCATTTTTGGAAGCTATGGGAGGGGTACCACTAGCACACATAATCACTGACCAAGATTTTGCCATGAGAAAGGAGATAGACAAGGTGTCCCCAGAAACAATACACATGAATTATAGGTCGCATATCATGAAAGAGGCCCAAGAAAAGATGGGGTCTCTCATGGCACGGAGTCTGCAGAGATGCACCAAGCATTTGACGATGGCCTCAACAGTAGCTAGAGTCCACAAGAGTTCGAATAAAATTGCAGTGTGATGATACAACAGCATGAGCTTGTAGAAAACACAGAGATTTCACACTTATATGACAACAGAAAGTACTGGGTGTCTGCATACTTCATGCGCTGCTTCTACCCCTTCCTTCAATCCACCCAGTGTAGTGAGGGGTTCAACGCAGTACTTAAGTGATATATCCACCCACAGAACTCAATATTAGACTTTTCCAGATAGTATACAATGATATAGGACAAAATCATGAATGCAGAAAACAAACTAGACGCTGAATCAGGTATTTCTACAACTGACACATGGAGCGGCCATCCTATTGAGCTACAGATGCTAAAAGTTTACACCAGACAGATTTACTTCTAATTCCAAGGGGAGATGAAGTTGAACATGTCCTTTAGCTGCCAATCCTTAGGGAACAGTGCATACTTGCTGACATCCCTTGTAGGTTATGTTCATGGATATGGACCTAGATCATACGAGGTGGTTGTCGATATATCAGTTGGCCTTTATTCTTGTGAGTGCTGTAAGTTCGATAAAGATAGCATACTTTGTTGCCGTATCTTAATGGTGTGCTTCTTTATATTACTTATTCATGCAATATTTATCATGTCAATTATACATAGTTACCACCCTACTTAACATGCAATTATCTACCTACCAGCAAAAACTTACCATCATTGCCATGCCTCCCCCCATGCAGGTCATGGTTCAGATGGGTGTGACAAAAATCCCACAAAATTACATACTAAACATATGAGTATGGGATGCTGATACTGCACCTGGTGACCCCACGGTTGAAGTACATGTTTGAGAACACCAAATGCCAGAGGAATCACGGAGGCAGATGAGGTTTGCAACTATGAGCAGTGAATTCAATAATATTGTGAGGGAAGCATCTGTATCTCAGGATGCGCAACGCATAGCGACATCTCACATGAAAGCCCTGAAAGCTAAACTAATGTCACTGAAGAGGAAATAACAGAGGAAAGCAAGAGCTCCTGCCGCTACTCCTAGTGGTCACCCAATGACTGTTGCTCATGCAATTGGGGGTGTTGCTCCCCCCGTCATTCGTGCTGCAAATAGTGCTGCTACTGAAGTTCCTATATCCCTCTTGCTACAAGTACTGCATGCTCACAATCACCTAATACTATTGCTGTGAGGGACCCACCAAGGTCTAACACGAAGGGTCAAGCTAAGGAGAAAGCTTTCAAGCATCCTATGGACATTGCTCCCAGGAAAAAGAGGCAATGTAAAATCTACCAATTGACAACCATGATGCCAGAAATTGTAAAGACAAGTTGGCATAGAGTCGGACATGAAGTTGTCTTTGACAACTCTATTTAACACTACATTTGGCACTGCATATTCACGCATGTTTATGGCCTAGTATGTGTATCAAATATTTCACATATATCATCGTTATTAGCTTATCATAACGCTATTTCTTGAGACAATATAACTATGCAAAAATTTCTTCTATATATGAATGATAATATAAAAAAAGTACCTTATTATGCATTATTGTCAAGGCGATGCTTCCAGTTCTTTATGATGTTGAGCTCCGATGACAACCAATTATGTGTTAGCACCTTCTTGATGTTAGGGATTTGTCCCGGTGACACTGCTGGCACATTCTAGCCATCCTAGAGCTCAAGGAACTTAACCATGAAGAATTCGCAGTCCCGTCTGTTTTGCATGAATAGACACATAGACAAATGAAAAGATAAATAATTCAAAGAAGATGTACTACAGAAAAATATCATCCTTGAAAAGTGTATAAGAAAGAAAGTGAACAAATGCTCACAGGTTATCTTGCTTGGGTGTCCCAATACACACCAACATGTATCCAACTATCTACACTTTAGACTGCCCATAATAAATTAGCCACGTTTCCTTGATTATCACCATTATTTCAGTTGCATGGTCCACCAAAACCTTATCAGTTTCGTCACGAAGTGAATCAAGAATCTCAGATCTTTGAGCTACCAGATTCAACATACAAACATGCCAATGTGATGGGTCATCCTTTCCTCTCCCTAGCTTTTGCAACACTGGGAACATAATCTGTTTTCATAAAAAATAAACACATCAAATGATTTCATCGGAAAAAAAATACATAATCATTAGTAAGGAAATCAGGTTACACACTAAAATGACTCAGTTATCAAGATGATATAAAACAATTTACCACAAAAAAAGCACACAACTACCAGCTAAAAAAAGGTGCCAGAGGTATAAAAACTGAGTAACCAATCTGAGCAGTATTAAGAAAAAGTTACTAGGACTTACTAGCTACTGACAACTCAGTTTCTCCTATGTTCTTTCTCTTACAAATTCATCTTTAATAAATTTCTTATCCAGATTCCCTTCCAATAGGTACCTTGCAACTAGGTATGAAAAAACAATCTTCTTTTCCTTCCTGTGGTGATGACTTACATAAGATATTCCAATTTCACCCATATCATTAGACAATTCACCCCTCGACTTAAAGTGATTCTGCAAATTCTTCCATATATCCACATAGATTCATACTGGATGATTTTTACCCTATAAAAACAATTAATTCATTAAAAAGGGATGACGTCCACAAATGGTACAAAATTAGAAAAGACAGGGAAGAAAAAATGCAACTTAATTCTTGATCCTTGACCCTCTAGCATTCTTACAACTGCCCAATAGCTTTCTGTACACATCTTCTTGCTCACTGCTCACACTAACCTTGTCATATGGCGATAGCTTGTACTTTGATGGCATCTTGACTCTCTCCTTATGAGGTTGATCCTTAGGTGTGCTGCTCCTGCCATATACCTGTGTGTCATGCGCAATTATCACCTCCTCAACTGCAGCCTTTGAATCTCTCCCTCCTTCTGTTTCCCTGCTGATTGCCTTAAGCTTGTTTTACTTGCTAGTCTTTGAGTTTCCTCCACAGCTTGCCCACTACTACCCTCTGAACTTCTATTTTCCTTTGCTTCTGCCACTCGACTGCCCTTCATAGCTTCAAATTCTCTCTCAATCTCATTAAGCGTCATTGCAAAAGCCTCATTCATCTCAAATGCCCTTTGCTAACACGGCTTCTTGTTCCGGGGTGGTACTATGTGTTGGAGATGAGAAATCAATTCCCAATTCAAACCCTGGTGGTGTGAGCATACCAAGTCCATTTTCCACTTCATTATTTGTATGCATGCGTGGAGGTGCACCTAGTTTGATTCTGTCCGCCATAGATGTTGCCATCACATGGCCTTGTTTTGCAGAAATTGACAGCACCCCTTCCTTGACACTAAAACCATCACTCTCTATTTCCCAGATCTCTTTTTGCAATGGACATTCACTGCCTTCACCTCTCATGGGCATACTGCTGCTTGCTGCCATCTCCTCTCCACAAAATTTGCTGCTCGCCGCTGAATAGCTACAGGAAAATCAACAGCACAACTGATACTTGATACATTGCAATGGCGAGAAGCACCAACGCTACTTATATATGGAGGAAGATGTCTATCAACTATAGACTTAGCACTACCATCACCAACTGCATTGTCTATATTTACTGTAGGTGAAACAACAATAGGCATCCTACTACTCCTAGGTTTGACCGTCCAATCTTCACCGGTACTTGGTGAGGTGATGACAATGGGCTTCCTATTGCTTCCACCTTGCGATATCATATCCTCAACTGCAATTGGTGAGTTAAAAACAATGGGTTTCCCTGAACTACCTAGTTCAAATGTTGATCACAATCCTACAAGCCGTAGAGAAAACCTTGTTGCCTGTCTTTTAAATGCACCTTGCCGCACCCTGCATATGTCCTCCCCACCAAAACGAAAAAAAATCTAATGAAGTTATCATACAACTGAATATTAAAACAACTAAACACAAAAACACAAAGAAACATGACACATTGCTCCATCTACCATACACCGTTATGAAGTTACCCTACAACTAAATAATAAAAACAATAGAGAAACAATGAAAAGAAAAAGTTATGGAATCTATTACCTTTTAGATTTCCTATTAGTAAAGCTTGTAGCAGGTAACACTTCATCAACCTTAAACCTTTTTGAAGATCCAGAACCATCAAAAATGCACTTCATGACATTATCTTCTGCTGCTTTACTTGGTTCCTTCCTCTTTTCTCCTGATTTTCCTAGGATCATGCTTTCCTCTAAGATTTTCTTCACTGATGCTGTTGAATCTTCAGGAACTGATACATCTATTGCCTCTGCAACTACTGTGTGATCATCAATAATTTTTCCACGGCTGCCCCCTACTGCTCCTTGATGTTGTTTCATGTCAATAGGATGCATTGTAAGATCAGCTGTTTAATCCCTGATCGTAGCATGTACATCCTGACTATTATCATCTGACTCAACATTTTCTGAAAGCTGTGGTGATAACAGCAAGCTAGGGTCTAACATGGGCACCTGACTTGATTCTCCTAGAGGTACTTGAGATGGAAAATAGAAGCTGAACTATCACATACTGCCTTGCCACCTGTTGTATCCGAGACTCCAATGGAAGCAAGAGATGAGTCGACATCTAGCAACACAACATCATTCTTACCCTCATTGCCATCAGATCCACACAACTCATCATCATCAGGATTCTTCCTGCCATCGTCAGTGTCAGATTAATCATGGTCACTACCGCCCTCATCGGATACTGAATCCTCAAAACATGACTCGTTATCATTGCCGTCCTGTATCAAACCGGCTAGCATTTCAACTGATGAACTCCTACGTCTCTGACCTTGCAATCTTCCATAAGGCCCACTAAACTAACCATTAATTGTTCCATTGATCCACTTCTACTCGAGCGTAATTTTGTCAATCCTTGAGCAAGATTGCACAACGAACTGCCTCACCCAACTCCAAAGTTCAGCATGAGATTTGACACCTTGATGCATTCCTGTGAATTATTTGAAATAAGATAGTACATAAAAAACAAAATCCACACAAATTGATTTGTTGAAGCATAAAACAACCTAAAAACAAAGAATAATTTACCTCTTCGGAGCCACTAGCGTATGTGTTCATCTTGATCCATTCTTTGAACCTAGCTGCTCCCCCAAACAAACTCAAGTTTACAGAAAATTCATGTTTCAGCTACACAAAAGAAATGCATAATAGTGAATTTGGACATACTTATCACAAAGGACAAAAAGGAAAATCTATCCTATAAAAAAAATTATTTGTCCACAACAAAACCACTTTATTACATCACTCCTTAACAGCTATATTAGTCAGTTACATGCAATACAAATATCAGGTTACCCCTCACAAACAGTAACACTTATCAACCTGAATCTTATAAATTACCAACACTCCTTAATCACTATATCATGCGCTAAACATGCAAAACACTAGCAATTACCCCCCTATAGTTACCACTCCAAATATTATCAATTACCAACACTCCTTGACCGCTATATGAGGAAGTTGCCATGCAAGACACTAATAGTTACCCACCACAGATAGTAACAGTTACCAGTACTGGTCTTAACAATTACCATAAATAAAGTAAGAAAGCACTCTAGTGTATTACACAAACAAAATTCAGTTTTAGAGATCCAAGCATCCCTCACCTCCATCAACCCGAATGTTTTCCCATCTTTCTGCACATCCAGATTAACAATTGATTCAACCGCTTCTTTTGTCCAAGTGTTCACACATCCACATAGTCAACATAACGTAACTGACAAAAGAAGGAATAAAACATATTAGATATACAAACTTTTAAAAAAATGAGCACAAAAAACACAATCAAAAATAAAAAGTCCAATGTTTTTACTATCAGGTAGAATAAACACGATCTATTAAATTTCTGCTTCGAAAACAGCTCATGCAACTCATTAACAACAAATCTACACCAATTAAGACAATGGACACCATTTATATTCTCCTACATATAGAACATATGAATATGATCAACAAAAACATATTATAGTGCTGCATGTACAATATAGGTAAAAGAAATAACACAGCAACGCATGAGATCTAAATACAGAAACTTACCAGCAAGGAATAACACTTGTTGCTCATTTGGTTGCTTGTGCTCGATGCCAGTAGAGTGGATACAATATATATCCGCCACAACCTCTTAAATCTAGTATCAGCTTCTTTATGTTGCATTAGCATTTCACCAACTTTCATAATTTTAGGTCTGTTCCCATGATCTGGAAACAACTCAGAAGCTATATGACCTTCCGCCTCTTCATCCTCCTCATGCTTCACATCGTCGCTGCTAAGAGCAATCTCAAGTGTCTGATGTACAGATTCCTCGGTCAAAGGAATCTTGCCACGCGCATGTACAACTAGCGAACGACTCTGTGGATCATACTGCCTTGATAGCCAATGGATAAAAGGGTTATGTAGGGTCTCACAGTTAATATCCAAAGGTGATGAGAAACCCATCTGATTCACAACCTCCTTCTGTGCATCTGTAAGATGGTCATAGATTTTCACGATGGCACAAGGCGACGCCCTATTCCTTCTAATAACAGATCCCTAAAAATGAGGGACCAAAAAAGTAATAAAATCATCACATTGTTCACCCCACCGCTCATATCGGTTGCAACAGTTAACAAAAAAATACAAAGTCCTGTAGCTACACTAACAATAACATGATAAGAAAAATTAACAGACCATAATGATCACTATAACAACTAATAACAACATGCTAACTGTAATTAATAGGCAAGGTAACTAAGGTAACTTTGATATGGTCACTATAATCAACTTACATGATAACTGCATATTAATTAGATGGTAACAAGAACTAACAAACATGGTATCTTCACTGAAACACAAAAGTCCATCCTAAAGAGCACAGCAGGACTGCACCCATGTGGACATGAACAACACTACCTAGGGCAAGGGTGATATGGTCAGATAAATCAACCTACAAGATAACTACATAGTGATCAGATACCTAAAAATGAGGGGAAAATATAATAAATAATCGCATGTTTCGCTACAACAATTAACAAAAAAAATACTTAGTCCTATAGCTACACTAATAATAACATGATATGACAAAAATAACAGACCATAATCATCACTACACCAACTAATAACAACATGCTAACTGTAATTAACAGGCAAAGTTATCTAAGGCAAATAGTGATATGGTCACTAAAATCAATTTATATGATGACTGCATAGTGATCAAATGCTAAAAACAACTAATCATCATGGTGCCTTCACTAATAGCACACAAAAACTAATACCACACAAAAAGTCCATCCTAATAGCACACCAAAAACTACATCCATGTGAACATGAACAACACTATAACATGCATGCACAGATGCATATAACGCCACTATAACCTTACGCTTACTTGAATACTCACAATCGCATGACTTCTATTTTCCTTTCCTGCAACCATCGTTATGCTCTTTCTTCTTCCTCACCAATCTGCAAGCTTCTGGCAAATCTGGACCACAAAATTTCCACAAAAAACCGCAAACAAAAATAATCACAACCGCAACAATTATGCAATGAACCAAACGTTACTAAAACTACCACAACCCCAGTACTCACACAACTCCACACAAAAAAATTTCCATCCCTGCGAAACACTTGCGTGATACACCAAAATCACTCCAACACGCATGACCCTAGCGATTTTCCTCACCAACATGCATCACCTCTTCTCACACAAAAAGCTCCCCTCAACTCCCCTGCCCCACCTTGATCTGTACTCACAATGTTATGAAGCATTCTCTGCAAAATCTGACGAACAATCTACAACCTAAATAAGATAAATAATCAACCAAAAAACCCAAAAATAGACCACGAAAACCCCAAGGACATCCGATCGTCAATGCCAAATCGATGACGAAAACTCACCTGACCATCGCAAACCTCAACCGATCAACCTGACAATTTCCCTCACCAACATGCATCACCTCTTCTCACACTAAAAACCCCCTCCGCTCCCCTACCCCACCTCGATCTGCACTCGCAATGTTGTGAAGCATCCTCCTCAAAAATCTGACGAACAATCTATAACCTAATATCAACCAAAAAACCTAAAATTGAACCATGAAAACTGTCACACCCCGGTTTTTCAAACCCTGCAAAGCATGGCATTGCATTAAGCTGACCAAATCTAAATCATGCATGGCGCCCCACATGAAATAATATTCATAAAAATCCCAACAAATTTCCCAAGATTAATTGTAACTATACTAGACCAAATATGCAAAAAAATATGAGGACCTTCAATTCAAAACTATTAAAATAATTCAAATATCGTCTTGAACTGTTTTTGAAAAATTAGCAAAACCCTAAGTTTGAGGCTTCAGAAAAATCACCAACAATCATGGAGGGTATATTTTATCCCATATATCTCAAAACCAAGCCTAGAAATTTTTTTCTTTTCGAAAATTTCATCGTATCTAGATCCAATTCCATTCCTGGAATCGAACACTAATTTAAAGCTGGTTCCATTAACCTAATGTTGCATGTGCTCCTTTCAATTTCATGACTCCCTATAGAACTCACGTGGATATCTAATTTCCCTCCAGAATTTATTCTTCAGCACGCCCCATCACCTGCCTGTCCAAAACCAAGACTGAGATGAGTTAAATTCTAGCAGTGCGAGTTTGCTATTGATCCCTCTCTCCCTTCTACCAAACATTTGCACTGTTTTCTTGCCACTGCACAAACCGGTGCCAACCTTCCCTGTTGATCTATCGCAGCCTCCCGACATGAACAGTACCCATGAACAGTGCCATGAACAGTAACCATCTACAGTACCTCCTCACGAACAGTACCACATCTACAGTATCATATACGATGCCCAAACTTGCTGCAGTTTTACCTTCAATAGTGGGCGGTGCCCAATTTTTCTTGTTCCCTTCAATAGTGAACGGTGCCCAACTTGCTGCAACTCCACAACGTGTGCAAGATAATTAACTTCCCTGCCTCCTTCTCCTCTATTTAAGCCAAGCAACTTCCCTCCCTCTCAATTCCCAACCAGTCCGAGCTCATCTTCTCTACCTACTCCATCTACTAGCCTCTCTTTCTTCCCCATAAAATTAGCTCCCTCTGTACATGTTTTCCCAAGGCTAAGCTCTACCTGCTTTCTTCTCCCAAGCTCCAAGTTGAAGCATGTTGCCCCGAGCACTCTCCTGTTCTTTATCCTCTCCTTCGCCCCTACTCGAGCTGCATTTTTCCTCTCACCCAGTTTCCTCTCCTAGTAGAAACCTCAGAAGTTTATGTCTTCTCCGTTGTAACTCCGATCGAATAAATTCTTTCTCTGATGATCTCATAAATTCCAGAACTATCCATTATGGTAACTTTAATAATTTTTGAAAGGTTTAGAATTTAAATTTTGAAAATATTTCAAATACGTATGCTATGTTGATACTTCTTGCTCAAGATTAGTCCCAGACAAATCAATTATTTTACCTAAAAATCTTCAAAAAATTAAATAATAAATCTAGCATGATAGGCTCAGTGACACTTTAAAACTCTTATTCCTCTAGGTAAAGCTAACAGAAATCATGACGCGCTTCGAAACCTTTACCTTGCTAGGGTATATATATGTATATATACATATATATATATATATATATATATGCAATCATTTCCATAGCACC
Organism: Stipa capillata; assembly: GCA_019208055.1. Classification (NCBI taxonomy): domain Eukaryota; kingdom Viridiplantae; phylum Streptophyta; class Magnoliopsida; order Poales; family Poaceae; genus Stipa; species Stipa capillata. The sequence goes on from JAGXJF010005021.1 coordinate 72,992, forward strand.
TAATGCCTCATGGTATCTACATCCTCTTCTTTTACCATGTCATATCATTTAAATCTTATTTGGGTTTCTCTGGCTTGGTGGTTTATTCGTCTCTCTCCCGACGTGTAGTTGACGGAGTGAGGTACGTGCGCCAGGAGGATCCAGAATTACCCCCGTGTCAGGACCAGAACCAGGAACTGCCAGGCAAGCATTTCTCACCTTGACCATGTTGAAACCTATATATGATAAACTTAAGTATTTTACTTACGAACCTGCATACTATGTTTGTAACAATACTATGTTAAGTAAGAGTAGTTATGACCTATAGATGCATTGCCAAGGATCCAACCTGAAATACTTTTGTAGCCCTAGTATTAGACATTCGACATTGTAGTTCCAGTGAGGTACTAGACATATAGGCCGTAAGCCAAGCCTAGTTGTAGTTCCAGTGAGGTACTAGACATATAGGCCGTAAGCCAAGCCTAGTCCCGCGCTAGAACAAAACTCTAATTTTTTTTACGAGGTTACTTTTGGTTCGGGAAAATAAAACCCTTGAGGTGACGTGAGTCGTGCAGGGCGGATGTTAAAAAAAAATATGTTTACCAAAAATCCAAAATAAAAGGGGAGATGATTTTGATTCGCGTAAGAATTTTAAGGGCAGTTTGGGGATGTTGATCTAGCATGTGGTGGCATGATTGTCGAGATTGAGTATGGAGTCTTGCTCGAATCAACCAAGGACTGAGCCTAAGTGTCGCTAAACCAGGTTCACCCCGTACGTCCACATGGCCTTTGTGGGAAGGACTTGGCTTATTATCCTATCATGTATTAAAGCCTTGACCCGTGGGCAGTAGGAAGAGTGTGCTAGGTAGATTGGCATCCCTAGAGGACCTCCATGTGACTACGTAGGGAGTTGTTCGATACAAAGGTAAGTCCACTTCGGGTTGTGGGTCGGGAGTCACCGAACATAAGCGGAGACTAGGTAGATCTTATCTAGCGGGTCCAGCTCTGGTACGAAAATGGGTGAAAGGTCTCGCTGTAATAAACCTGCCGATACACCTCGTGAAGTGTATCGGTAGCGCTTGGCAACAAGGGGGACTTACATCTTGTGGATAAAGCCATACAACCTCTGTAGAGTGTTAAAATCTATTCGAATAGCCGTGTCCTCAGTTATGGACATGAACTGGCAAGGCCACACATTAGTTAGACTGAGTTTTGTTTGCACAAACCTGGGAAAGGGACTAAGGATGTGGGCATGACATGTCCACAGAGTGTAATTTACGCTGCAAGGTGGGTAGCAAGGAATTGCAGAAGAAGGGCCTAGTCATACTGCAAGGGGTAGTACGGACAGGTACCGCAAACTGTAGATGGCGATAGGCGGAGCTAACAGGCTAAGACAAGAAAAGGAGGTAGTGGAAACTACCTCATGCATGATACGATCACTGGAATTACTTTCAATTTCAAAACTGCCTTAGAATCTACTTCCTTATATTTAATTGAAAACTTATTTTTCCACACAATATGTGACCTAGAATAGAGCAGCCTCCTTTGAATCAAACCCTGCATGAAATATAGCCGTATTACTCTCCTGTGGGACTTGCTTGCGAGTACATTCAATGTACTCACCTGGCTTGTTGATGTGGCCAGGCGAAGAGGAGTACCACTCCGACGATGACGACAGTGACTTCGAGGGCTAGGGCATTACTCCAGTCAGTTGCCTGTCGGGTAGGCATATTGATGGGCTTATCTACGTATTTCTATCTTCCGCTACAGACTTTTATTCAGCCAATCGGTTATGTTGTTCAATAAAGACCAGAATGGCATATTTGTGTAATAGACTTGGTATTGCATGATAATGTTATCAAGCTTCTTGTGTGTACTGGCTACTAATCATGGGACCAGTACAGAAAACACAGGGGTTTATCCGGCCTTAAAAATCGGCTACACCACAAAAACCCCAATGACATCCGATTGCCAACGCCAAACCAGTGACGGACACTCATCTAACCATCGTGAACCTCGACCCGCCCGCGCGTACCGCCTACAAACCCAACTTTTTCACCGGAGCAAACCATGCAGACAAGCACAAGAAAAATGGACGGCGAGAGAGATGCACAGTGCGGTTCCCAAAAACTTTGAAACAGTTACACTCACCCTCTGTCAGGTGGGCCATGCGTGTGATGACCACTACCGTAGCCAAACCACCAGCGAAAAGCACACGACCCCCACCGCAACCTTTGATCACAAAATCAACGGCTCTCGGCGTGCCGCTCCGATGGACGTCGTGGCAAACATGTTCCGCATATATTTTTGTTTTATTCTTAGTGTAGTCTAAAAGGCCAAATTTTCTATTGCAATAAATTACCTGACGTCCAAGCACAGAATAGTCATGAGTGGAGCATCAAAAGCTGTTGTTGATTGTGTGCTAGGTATGTTGTAGCAAGAATGAGTTTTGTCGTCATCATCCGATGATAATGAATTCAAAAGAGATTGCATGAATAAGCTGCGATGACTCATTACGATGTCGTCGACGAGTAACAACCAGGAATAGCGAATAGTTTTGCATATAGACCCAAAAACTATAGTCCTTAAAATATTGTCATTACAAACATAACCATTACAAAATATAGCGGTTACGAAATATAGCCGTTAAAAATATAGCCGTTACAAAATATAGCCGTTAGAAATATGACCATTACAAAATATACTGTTAGTTATAGAATATCAATAAATATATGAGAATTGAATATGGAAAGTGAAAAATAAAAAATCGGTTGGAGCATGAAGTGATATGAAGAGGTAATATTTTAGAAAATCTCCTCATCTGAGGATACGGAACGTAAAATTTAGCGAGTGGATTGGAGATGCTCTCAAAGCAGGAGAGCACAACTGATATGTGTGAACTTACGGCAGTCGCACTCGGGTCAAGAAGTCAATGTGAGCGTGGAGCCGTGGACGATTCCGAGCCACGTCGTTGATTAACAGTAAGGGTGGAAACGGATCGGATACGGATCGGATAGTGCCCTTCCCACTTCCGTTTCCATATTTTCAAAGCGAATACGGATATAAATACGGATGTTGTCAAATATGAATACGGATTGGATGTTACTAAAATACGAATACGAATCAGATATATAATTAATTCGGTTGGATACGAATATCCTACAGCTTTAATGATAGACTATGGTAAACCACATAACTAGATAAGTACATGAACATAATGATGAGTTAATGACATATAAATCGATGACATACGATAGTAATGTGTTCTACATGGATAAGTGATGATAAAAATATGTCTCACATAGAGAAATAGAGTTTTGCTATGCCTATTGAGCTTAATGGGCTATATAATTGGGCTAAGGAGTTAGAGACTTAGAGAGAGTTGTTGAAATGGGCTAATATAACATTATTCGGATACAGATATATCCATATCCGTATTTGTTTTATAATCCAGTACCATATCCGCATCCGTATCTGGGAAATAAATCCAGATAATATCCGTATCCACATCCGTTTTTAATTTGGATACGGATATTGCTTGCCGTTTTAGTGTTTTCTCGAATACGAATATCGGATAATACGGATTATCCGCTGCCAGTTTCCACCCTTAATTAACAGAAAAAAGGCATAGCAAGTCACTATTATCACATGCAGGACAAATGCCGTCCTAGCTTATCCATGTCATATCAGTCCTCTCGTCATACAAAATAATAGTGTTGAAGGGCTAGTTTATCATTTAACATCTGACGTAGTAGCCACGTATCAAACTTTGTTGTGGAGAGAATTTTTCCCAGTTGACATAGAATATTGCAAAAATGTACTTTTCATCGATTATCAATCAAATCTACTTTTGGTCTTAAAGTCGCAAATCAGGCAAATTAGACCTTTAACTTTCAAAATTGCTTCCTCATCTCACTCAAAATGGTTTGACCGATGATATAGCGATGGTTTTGAACATGTGGTAGTTCAAAATACCCAAAAGAGAAGAAAAAATGAGGTAAAATCATAAATTCCTTTTTTTAATTGAATTTTTATTTCTTAAAATCATAATGAAGTTTTAAAAAAATCAGAATAGTTATTGAAAAATACAAAAAAATTAAATCAAAAAAATTTGTAAAAAGGAAAACTCAGAATATTTATTTTTTATTTCTCTTTTAGATACTTTTTAAAACAAAAATGTGATTTTTTTACCCTTTTTCTGATTTTTCTAAATTTCCTAATTCTTTTCGATTTTTTGGCTGATCGGACTGGCATGTATACAAAACCACCACCACGTGATCTGTAAAACTGCTTTAAGTGTAATGTGGGACCAAATATGTCTGGTCTTAAAAGTTTAGAGTCAAGATATCTAGTTTTAGAATTAAAGGATTAAAAGTAAATAGGACCAATAGTTGAGAGAGACTGAAAATTAACCTTTTTGTAGAATATTTAATGGAGAATGAAAGGTGACTTTGACCTACTTAATATATTAAGAATGACAAACTGAATTTCGCCTATATTCTTTTGGAGTTTACCTCTGGAATTAGTTTAGTGGATTTCCTATATTTGGTTTTGTCTATGTGAATTTTGTCATAATAATTGGATGGCATTTGTTTTGTTTTTGAATTTCCTTTTTAAATCGGTTTTTGAATAAATCAAAAACCCATTTAGGCCTAATGTCAAAAGCTTTGGCCCATTTTACTCTCCCTCTTCCCCTCTCTCGAGTCTGGTATATTTCCCCTCATCCCTCCACCCCTACTCCACGTCAGCATGCCATGGTGGAAAAATACAGCAACGTGGCTAGTATTGGACCGTATTTGCCTCTGCAGCCTGAGCTTAAGGGGCCGATTTAATGTTATACTAAACTGTCGCACCTTCTAAGTTTAGGACTGCCAGTGTACTTTACTAAAAAATAAAAGTAGACCGAATCAATAGTTGAGAGACTGAGAATTAATTTTTTTCTAAAATATTTAATGGAGTATGAAAGATGACTTTAACCTACTAATATGCTAAGAATAACAAAATGAATTTCCCCCGCAAGCTAGCTGCCAGATACTGCTACATCTACTTGTATGTAAAGATGGAGTTGTTGTGGGAACCAAGCTATTTTGATGATTAGTGAGGAGGCGGTTGTATTTGTATCCCTTGTCCAGATCGAATTGTACTTGGACGTGTGAACTGCCCACGCGGGGCGTCTCTGTGGCGCATGCTCCCACTTAATTACTACACCAACTACCACTGGTATAGAGAGGCAGATACCGGCACCCAGCTCCAACTTGGCTGCCTCCTCCCTCCCTCCCTCCCTCCCTCCAGTGCCACTGCCACCACCTCAATCTCTTGCCATGGATGCACATGCTCCTAGCCATTAGTGCAGCGCTGATCTCGCTCCCTGCTTTCCGCTCCCTGGGAACCTGATCTGTGGGAAACTTGTTGCTGGTACGTGGTGCTCTCCTTGCTCCCCTCCCCTGTGCTCGCTTCACTAACTTGCCGTTGCACTTAGTGCTCCTCCGTTGGTGTACTGTTGAAATATTTGTTCCTGTGAACCGCCAATGCTTTGGCTGTTCATCATGGGGATGGCTGATATGGCAGCATGATATCTTTTCAAAATTTTGTTGAATGCAAATTCTTTTAAAAATCAGAAGACCCATCCTTTCTTGGGCCTTATCATCTACTCTTCTCCAGCCCGCAAACCCATTCTCCCTCGCCCATTTGGCCCATCCCCCGAACCAGCCCCATCTAACCTTAATCTCCTGTCACCGCCAGTGCTGAGCGCCACCGCCGCCCTTGCTTCAACACCGGCAGCTAGGTGGGCCCCGCACCTCTGTGTAGCGCATTGGTGCTGACATCGCCCCTGCTATGCGTCACCAACGATGAGCCCCTTTTCCCTGCACCACCTTTGCCCTCTCCCTGCATAGCTCGCATCCGAGTAGCGAGTTGACGCCACGAAGGTTGAGGGCAGCTAGAGCTTCACCTCACCACGGTCATCGCACGTGCGAAGCTATCCGATCAGAGCCACTCTAGTGCTTCACGCGCGACTGCCCCAACTGCCTCCGCCTCCTATAAATCCCCTCCCCTGAGCTTCTTCCTTGCTATTTTCTTCACACTTCTCGAGCTCCTCTCCTTCCCAAGCCCTCTGTGCCACCGCATCAACGTCACCAGTACACCACAACCCCTCCAGCATTGCTCCCATCTCCGGTGAGGTGAACACCTAGCCGCTCCTCCCCATATCAAGCTCCAACTCCACAAGACCACCTCTTTTTCTCCGTGAAAATGGATTCCACATCCTCTGCCCTCCTACCTCTAACCAATAGCATAGTAGAGACTCGCTAATGACGGCATCGTCCTCACCATCGCCACCAGCCACCCTCCTCTGTTTTCCCCAAATTCCCCAATCCGAGTCGCTGGCACGATTTGAAATCAAGTCGAGCCAATCCACCGAGCTGTACCACTTCAGGGCTGCTAAAAATAAGCCAGATCGGCTTATTTTCCTTATCGGGCCGGCTTGGTCCCTTCTCGGGCTAAGCCCATTAGACTTTAGGAATTAATTATTTTTAATTAAAACAGTGAGCCCATTTCCTTTAGCCAAGCCCATTCTGAATTCAAAGGCTGCAGCCCACTTCTATTTAGCCAACCCGATCCACTTTGAAAATCTTAACGGGTCAGCACTGTTCACTCTACCCCGGTAGGGTTTTCTCTAACGGTTTGGTACTGTTCACCGACCCGACCTTCAGTGAATACTAGCAGACCTGTTACTATTCACCGAAACCAAACACACACACACATATATATACCAATTTTGACCATCTCGATGCTCCGAATCCATTTTTCCACTCCTTAATGCCCTAAACCCGCAAAACCTCTCTTATTTCATATATATCCATAATTATCCGTCCATACAATATATCCTTTTCCATCCTTTCGACGTTCCGATTCCACCGGTTCATACTACCTAACCCTAGTCTCATTCCTAAACACCGTAAAACCCCCCACAAAACCCCTCCTTTCTATTTATCGTATTATTTCTAAATTAATTTACATTTTTCTCCCAGCTCACATTCGTCGAGTTCGGACTTATGATTGTTTGGATCTTTTTACAAATAGGACATGATAGCGACAATTCGACGTTTAGGGAATCTGAAATGTGAAGATTTCACCGAAGACAACGATCCGATTGATTGTGAGACAGTAGGCAAGTCACATTCATTTATTCATGTTGATCCCACATGCCCGCTATTTTATGTATTACTAGTTTTGTTATTTATTTCTTGTATGTTAAGTGAGTAATATTATATTTTTCAATGAAATGATTGCTTACTTAATACCTTCCTCCCCATAGCCCTTCTTAACTTTATAGGCCATATTCACCTTGAAAATCCTAGTTTAGATTATATTAGTATCCTTCACTAGCATTAAAAGCTAGACTAGACTATGTCTCGAACTATTGATAACCCTACAACAAAACTCGGAGAATATGGTTTTAAAAGAAATTGTCGATGGTTGGGGATAGAGAAGATGAGGCCTTTCATCTATTGATTGTATAGCCATACCCCTTCCGTGGAGTAAGGGTAATGTGTCGGATTACCTTACTGGGGGCAGATAAGGACAAACCTCTTGTGCTAAGTGATGAACACAGAACCCACTCAACCACATATTTGACTTGTAAAACCTAACTTAGTATTCTGCTCTACCCGCTGAACAACTACAAAATAGCTTGCATGTCCTGTTCTTTGGAAGGCTCGCAGAAGCGAAAGAGGTGATAGGCCATTTCTTTGGGGAGATGTGAGAACCCTAATTTTTGCTAAACGACAAAAAGGGGTTTAGGAGAAGTTGATTTCGCATCATTTCATACCATGCATGCTAAAAATAACATAAATTTTTAAAAAATTGATTCAACAAATAAACTACCTCTTATTGTTAAAAATTTTGACATGATTTTGTTTAATTTCTCACTCTGGATATGCAAATGTAATATTACAATAGTAAAAGAGTTTCAATATATAATTACAGACATAGTTATTAAAACATAAAATTCAAATTAAAAATTTTCATTTCAAATGATTAAAGTAAAGTTTATCGGAAATAATATTACAATTCAAATATTACAACGTGATAAACCACAATTACAAAATGATTACAGAGATTTCTAAAAATTCAAAGAGACTACAATAATAGAATACAAAAAAAATTACAAGGATGTAAAGTACAAAAGATCCTAGCTATCTCATTTCTGTTTTCTTCTCTTATTCGTCTTCTCATCCTGTCTTCTTCTAAACCTGCACACAAAGAAAATTTTGATGAAGGTTAAAATGTTTGCACCTCCTGAGTCTAGTAATTGTTTATGAGATTAGATTTATGAGGCTAAAGAACTAGTTTTAACCTTGATAAATATTTAAATTATAGAATCAAGCTTTGTTTAAAGGCAACATGTAGAGAATGGCATCTGTGTATAGGCAGCTAATCATAAGGCAACAAAGTATAATTTTAGAAGGCAATTTAGGCAACATGCTTGCTTCCATAATGTTAACTTAATTAGCCTAATCTCTAATTTGACAACCATGAATTGATTAATCCAACTAATATAGGTGCCAAATGGCTAAGTAAATTAGAGTTTAGACAACTAACCAGCAATTCTTGTCAAAGGGTAACATTTTAGGCATCAAGATAAATGAGCTGACTAGATAAACATCAAACCAATATAGCAAGCAGCTGCGTGGCAACTTTATTGACACCTCAAGCTTAGGTAGATAGGGATCGTTCTTAAACTGCCACACAAGCACCTTATTCACCGAGGTGAATCAATAATTAGCATATGACGTGTCAAGACCATGCTGATAATCGAAACCAAGCAGCTGCACAGCAACTAAGTTGCCACATCATCTTCAACTAGATGAGGATTAACCATAGAATGCCACGTGACCACCTTAGTCATCAAAATGAAGTAATAGTCATCAATTAGGTGTCGAAGCCACACTGATAGTAATCCAAGCCAAGCAGCTACGCAGCAGCTACACTTCCACCTCAAGCTCAAAAACAGATTAGGATCAACCACAAGCTGCCATCTAACCACCTTATTTATCAACGCAAGGCAAGAGTCAGCATGCTAGGTGTCAGCATATTGATTCATCCCCAAGCCTACAAATAGAGCCTCACAAGAGCTCTATTCTTCATAACATCACCAACCAGACCTCATACAACCAAGGTAGAAATAGCAAACAAGTTAGAGAAAGGCTTAGAACTAGGAATAAGAAGGCCAAGACAACGAGGAGGAGAAGGTGACTCCCGAAGAAGCAGGAATCCAGAAAAACCAGAAGAACAAGCTTCAGGATTCTTGCTTAAGGTAGATGAGAGAAGGAGTTAAAAGTTTAAAAGAAGAAAAGTAATGCCCAATCCTTTATAGAAATATTTTGCGTTTCGTTAAATCAAAATCCCTAAGATCAAATATAAACCACATGTTTATATCAGCATCATAAACTGAATAGACTAGATGGAAGGGGAGAAGAAACCGGAGGGGTGTTTGAGGCGGCGGAGTAGAAGAGCGGTGGTAACAATGTTTTTAGTGGAGGCTCAGTGGAAGAAACAGCGAGAGGGAGGTCAAATTCAGACGGTAACGTGAAAAGGGAATGAGAGAGAGAGGCCACCGGTTAGGGTTACCCTAACCAGATGGATCGAGCAGGCCGAAATAGGCCAGTTGGGCCAGCTGTCAGGTCAAGCGCCAAATGACCGACTAGGCCTTTAGACCAGGACAAGAAATAGGCTGGCAAATCCTAGAAATAATAATTATTTTCTCTAAAAATTGTTTTAGGTAATTCTTCTATTTTGAATACTACGATCTCTTTTGAATTCAAATATAATAACCTACAAATCTTATCAATCTTTACATACAAAATTAGATTAAAATTTCTAATTGATTAAATTCCTACAAATACAGATTTTAAAACTAAAAGTCTAATACAACTTAAGTAATTTTTATAAGAAATTTCTTTATTACTTTTGAAACCATGATAATCTTTAGTAATATATATTTTTAATAATAAGATAATAATTTAGGAAGTTAGAAGTTCATAAAAAATAATGTTTTTATAATAATTACTATAATACTTTGTAGGATAGATTGCAAATTCCACACTAAAAACAAAAAATGTTTTTAATAATAATTTATTATTAACTCAAAAGATAGCGCATTTAGAAATTTCAAGAATATTATAATAAATAAATAAATCATCTATTGTATTGTCTTGACAAGGTAGTCAATATCGTCTCATAAAATATAACCAACTTTTCTTAAATCAACTTTCATCAGCATAAGTATGCATGGATACATATACAGTTGCCATTTTTGGAATCTGTCCTTATCGGACCATTATTCCAATTCAGATCCCGAAATTCTGCTGGTTTCATCCGAAGAGACCTCTCACTACACTTCTTATCCATCTCAAGGCAAGTTCATTTCTTGTCCATGTTTGTGAATTATTTCTATCAACATATATGCAAATTTCCTTCTTCTTATCACCTGACTTGTGATTATTGATAAATGGACTGCATTATGATTCGTTGAATCATATATTGGTGGGCAGTGGAACCCCCCGTACGGAACTTGTTGGGGTGGTCAGGGTTCCATTGCATATGGTATCACAATAAGGTTAATAAAAAATGTCAGTTGGCATTCTCACGCCGTATAGATAGCGTTAATCGCCAGACCTGTTATGGGATAGGCGAGTCAAGTAACACCTTCTTGTTGCATATCTCCCAGGAATGTATGTATCGTAACGCCTAGAGAAGCGTTAAGTCCCTCACCTAGGGGAGCGATAAACCCTGAATTTACGCTTGGGGAGGCGTTATGTCCCCGGAAATCTTCAGAAAAGTATGCTATAATGACGAGGTGGGTAGTCGATAATGGATCGACTACGCAAGGGGAGATATTGCCCAGGGGAAGGGTGAAAAGACTCAGAACCTTAGACCTAGCCACGCACCAATGGGAATGTGATGGGTCTTGTACCCGGCGTGAAGGCTAAGTAACACTCATGGGTAAAGTAGCGCACCTCTGCAGAGTGTATTGAAGTGTGGCATTGTCACTCCCTGTTCTAGATATGAACTGCGATCATGGCGAGAAAGGAAACATCAGAGGTTCTAATGACCCGTGAAGCTTTCTAAATATAGAAAAATTAAAACTTGACTTTTGTCCAAAAATGTTATTGAAAAAATGCATATTCTTTGAGGACCGTTGTTCTAGTAGAAATAATCATTCAAACACCTTTTGCTATTCATGAACTTGTTGAGTACCTTCTGTACTCATCCCCTACATAAAACCTCCTTTGTTAGGCTACGAGTCGGTAGAGCAGGTGGCCGAGTATCCGGAAAAGCCAGAGGAAGAGATGGAGGAGCAGACACTGGGGGAAGGAGAGGCGGGAGTCAATTACTACTTTGACTTCGGCGAGGCACATAATACTGAGTGGGCTTGAAGCAAGTTGTAGTATAGGAACGTTGGTCGTAGGTGTAGAAATCTCTATTTTGCTATTATTTCGGTCTTTTACTTTTTCACAGGCTTGACACTTACGTCTTATATGCAGTTTTATCTTATGCAAGTTGAAACTCTTGTACTTCTGTTGAGATGTAATATAAGTATGTATTGTATCAATGAGCCTCTACAATGCTTCTGTTGTACTACTCTGATGGGCGTATTATTGGTGAAACAAAGTTTTACTAGCAATAAGTCAAAGACTAGCACACTACACCATGCAGTGGTGTGCAGGTTCGCTTCAGGAATACACTCAAATCCCGGATCGCAAAGTTGACACTGGCCAATCAACTCCCGGGAGAGCGAGTGATCTAGTGTTCCTAGGTAGAAATTTTAAAAAATAGAGCAGATAAAAATCCTTGTTATCTTACCTCTATCGACACACCAATGAGCATGTGTTCATCTGCAATGACAAGAAGAGGTGTAGGTATCATGTGGGTAAAGCTGAGCCATTCTGTAGAGTTGAATTAAATGGTATTGGAATACGCCATGCTTCCGGTTAACGAAGCTGTGTTTAGAGGTGATTCTCAATACAAGGCATAAGTAGAAATTTAATGATAGTTAATTGAATTTGACGATGACCTGACTAGTGATTTGCAGTCCAAATATTTAAATGAAAGAATCTTTAAACACTAAGATGAAAATTAGGACTATGCATCCACCAAATATGAGACCATATTGTCGGGGCCAGGAATCGTACATGACTTAGCAAATGATATGTCGTCAAAGACCAAGAAACCATGTAACATGGACACACGCTTACCTCACGTGCATACGCCATTACGGGTCCGACACCAAACCAGCAACACATACGAACTCCACCTGACCACCTGGTCGTATGTCCCACTACTGGTTTAACTAGCCAGAAATTGATATCATTCAATAAGTCAAATAGAATTCCAAACACCCTATAGGGAGTTAACACCATTCAGCTGCGATGAGAATTGCAGGAGCCTGACGTCCGTGTCCACACCCTAACCCAATTGGCTGAAGCACGACTGGTGGGTCACTCGAAGGCCCGACATCACGCCCACACCCTGCCCCAGCCGGTATTCGCATCTCAGCTGGCGGGTCACTCAACTACTTCATGATCACTACTCACTTAGCAAACGAACATTACCTCCCTACCGCCGCTTCATACACTTCATCCCTACACGCACTGTGTATGAAGTGACGTGGGGGACAACTTGATAAACATAACACAAGCTCTACAGAAGGGTTTAACAGATAAATAAGCACATCCCTTATACATGAGCAAATACTTACATTATAGTCAAAGGACCCGTAGGTCACAAGTACCAAAAGATAAATAGCAGAAGCATAAATAAATAGTAAACCCGATGGTTCTTAGGACCATCATCAACTACTAAATACCCATGAGATCTTCTAGCTGGAGAGGTAAACAAAACAAGCAGGAAAATGCAAAAGTCATCGACACCAGCTCACCTGCGGAAATTGAATTCCCTGTGAGTACTTTCATACTCACAAGTTGCTACTTATTCCAATTAACTTAAACAAGGCATGGAATGCTAAATTACTTCATGGACAATTCATAATAGATTAATCATAACATGACATTGACGTAAACAAAAGTATGGCAATTACCAGGAATATGGCAGTTAAGCATTCATTAAGCATGAGTAAGACCAATTGAGCATTCTCAGTACAAAAAATATCCATGGCATGATGAACGATAGCATTATCATAAATAAATTCACAAGTTATTCCAGCTTAACAGGAGCATCACATGGATACAATTAACCAGTAAAAGTTTTTAGATCATACGAACCTAGTTCAGATCTAATCATTACCAACAAACTATTCGAACCAAGTTCAAGTTTGTTATCATCCATACTTTACACAAGCAACTCAAGGTAATACTCAGCGGGTCAACACCAACCAGTTCATGGTAAGACCTAATAGGTCAACATCATCTAGTAGCAATTGAACTCAAGATAAAATCCAGCAGATTAACATCAACCAGTTCATATCATCGGTTGCTTGACCGCCACACAGGTGCTCTCAAGGGGCCTCACCTAGGGGTAGCGAGTCCCCACTAAGCGATTACCAACCAGACGACACCTGTGGACCTCTTACGCCCAATATTTATGACTTCAGGGAGCACCAAGTGTGGATCACCGCTGTAACCTCCAATTTAATGCTCAACGTCGGGCTCGAGTTACCCTAATAATGTTACAGCCCGTCCACACAACCATACTCCCATATCTCTCTCTCAATCAATTGGGGGGTTTCAGTTGAGTTAATCATCCATTTAATAATTGCACGACCCCTAACAACATTCAGACAAACAGACGTCGTAATTAACATCCATCCAATTAATAATGCAATTAGAATCATCAACAAGCAGCATAGCTTGCCTGGGAGCTTGGCGAAGATACACAAAAGAGCCGAAACACCTTGAAGAGGCGAATCGCCTCTAGCAGAAGAAAAAGCGACTCTAAGATGCTATGCTTAACATGGCAAGATGCATGAAGTGCAACTACGGTGGATTAAAGTGAAGCACGGAATTAACCTAAGCATGGCACGTTTAATGTCGCCTTTTCGGTTGAGTTTAAGTGATGGTATACCATTAATATGGATGAGCAATTTAAAAAGGAATGCATGCATGATTTGATATGCGACTAAGGAGAATGGATTTTAATTCTACAATTAAGATTAAGGCTTATGTGGTGAATTCATCTTAATGAGGTGCAAATTAGGGCAGTGGAATGCACCACGAACTTGGCATTTTAAAGATACTAGCTATGTTCTGGTGGATTGAAGCAAGGTACATGATTTGTTCAAAGAGGATTCATAGTTCAACGTCAGGCTCGACAAAAGTTGTGCTCAAATTTTATATTAAAGAAATATGGCATGCATGAGATGTAGGTTGAGGAGAGATGAAAATTCATAAAGATGAAGTTTTAAGATTTCATAAGCATGCAACTACGAGCTTATGATTTGAGAACATTCTAACATGGTGTCCTCCTATTGGCATGGAGATCAAAATGCAACATCTGTGTATAGAGGGCATGCATAGTTGAATCATTAAAATGACATGAGTAATAATATGGTTAGGCTCTCTGAGCTCTTATAACCGGTTTGCAAACATTTCGATAACAGATTTATACTTTTAATATTTTCTTTGACATGATGATTTTAATTACTTTTAGTTGCATTTCCAACTAAAGAGGAATCTGGACAGCAGAATGAATTTGGCAGTAACTCATGAATGGCTCATCAGATTTCAGCAAGTAGATACTCAAATCGAAGCTATTGACGGCACCTGCAACTTATCCTTTAGACTCAACTCCTGATTCCTAAAGGAATGGCATGAAAACAGCCGCAGAAGGCTCAGCTACTAAGTAACTCTACACTAGTAACTGTACAAACTACACTAATTCATCGCAAGACTCCGTATTACCGCATAGGGATCACATCCATGAGAAGATGAGGTGTTACCCTTGATGCAAAGATGCAAGGAAACATTAGCGTGGGAGACAGGGCTACAGATAGGGTTCGGTTCTTTCTCTTCGCCATCTTCTTCCTTATCGCTGCAACGGAACCATCATCTGCCTTGGGTAGCTGACCTCTTCTCCCTTCTCTTCGCTGGCATCCCTACGTCACCACAACTGGCATCAAAAGAAGGGGGCGACTCAGATGAAAAACACGCGGTGATGTCAGGGGCGATGACAAGCCATGGTGGCAGCGTTGGCACTGGTCTGACTGGCTGTCCACCCGGTCAGACCGGTCTGCTGAAGCCGGAGACAGGGGCGGCGGCTCTGGCATACGGGGGCAAGGGGGCAGGCGGGGGAGGCAGCCGGCTCGGCGGGGGAGGAGGCCGTGTGAGGCGGCGGAGGCCCGCCGGCGACCAACTGCGGAGGCGTTCGCACTAGGGCAACACACCGCGGGCTACGGTGGCCTCACAGGCAACGGCGGCAGGGAAACCGTGGGAGGGACCCGGGGCGGAGGCCGGGCATTGGAGAGGGTGATGTGATGCGGAAAGAGGGGGGTATGGTGGCACAGAGGAGGCCGAAGGGCGGAGGTGGCCAGCGGCGGCTCAACATCAGGTCAACGACTGGAGGAGGCGACGGCGGGGCCACCGAGGAAGGCGGTGCGCTGGATCTGCAGTGCTCGGGAGCGGGACAGAGGGGGCGGAGCAGCGGTGGGCTGGTGGTTGGCCAGCCGCCGGTGGCGGCCGGACGGAGGTGGCGACGGAAGCTCCTAGGGAGGCGACGGCTTAGGCACGGAGGCACCGAGAGGAGGGCGACGGGGGACAGGAGGCTGGGGAGCATGGCGATGAGGGGCTGGGCGGGGCGGTGCGCCGGTAAAGGCCCACCGGCAGTGACGGCCGGGCGGGCGGCGACCCCAACCGAAGGCGGCGGCGGATGGGCCAATTTTATTTTGTTTTCTTTCTTTTTTTATTCATGTATCTAGTCTCTTTCCCCTTATACTTTTATAAATTTCTCTTTACTTTAAAATTTGGAATATAGGATTTAAATAGGATTTCAATCAAAATAATCTATTGTAGACATGTGTTTTAACATAATTGCACATCTGCCCCTAAATAAGGCATTCTAGCTCTGTTTATTTTTTGAATAAACTGGAAACTGGTTATTTGGATCCCCAATTTTAATTTCAGAAGACTTGGGCATTTTTATAAAGCTATGGTAAATCGTTCGATACTTATAGAAATTATTGGATCAAGATTTAGATGACGTTGACGTAAAGATATTGACTCGAGTTGATCCTATGGCAAAATTTTAGTGTTTTATTTTAAGTCGCTTTCAATCATCCTATATGCATGCATGAAAATGAGAAATACCTGGTTTTATTTTGTGCACAAATTTACAATACCAGGTTCAATATCTTGGGCTATTACACATATACCCCTCATTTGAAATCAAGGCATATAGTTATAATTTTCAATGTGGCTTGTTGAGTACTTGTGTACTCATTAATGTACCAATAATTTTTAGAAGAAGAGAAAGACAAAGATACAATTGACGCGTTAGGGTTATGATCGCTCTCAAGTCTTCCTGTGGGCTTTCTTTTGATCTTTTGATTGTAGGTAATATTTTGGGCTTTGAAGCCCGTTAATCCTTGAGAATCGGTCAGTAGATCATATTTTACTGCTAACTCTTTCTTGTTGTTCGTGAGCAGACATGATATTCCTTCTATCCGCAAATGTAAATCTTGGGCAGTTATGGGAAATACCATGACCCTGTTTGATGAATAGGGTATATCCTATTTAGAAAATAGGGTTGTGATAGCTGAAGTCTCTGTAAGGTCCTTCTCGGCCATATCGTTTGCTGCATTGCTTTTATAGTTCTTGGCTTCTTGGTTACATGGGATAGCTTTGGCATTTTTTGGTCATAATCTGCCACATTTGGGAGCAATATCCAAGGGGAGAGCAATCTCGATGCTAGTTTTCGTTCTTGCCTAGTCAAATAAGCTTTCATGGTGTACCACTCTTGCAATTGAACTGTTACATTGGTAAAACATTGAGTGGTTTGCTCAGAAATGCTTCTGCCTCCCGGAGTCCTGGTCCTATTCTGCGGATTAGTTGGACATGGGTTGATGACGAGATCTGATATATCTCTAGCGCGGGGATTTTGGGGAGTTCGTTTCTCACCTCAATTTCGATTTTGAGTTCTTAGTTTTCTTCAGTGTACAACATACTTGGTGCTCTGTAGTAATGAGCTTGCTTGGGACGTGCTGTGCTTCCGCATCTCTTCTCCCTTCAGTTTGGAGTACCCTTTAGGAAATTTGTTCCCTTCCATGGTTGACGAGTTACCCGCTACGGTTTTATTCAAGCTATACTGCTATAGGTGCTTTCTCTGAACTAAAGGCGTTCCTTTTGCCATTCCTTGGACGTTCTCGAGTTTGCGAGGAGAGGGTAAAAGGATGGACTCTGGTTGCTTTGCTGGTTATCTAAACTCCAATTGGTTTTCCTATTGATGGTGCTCGGCGGTCTGACTTTACATTATGATCTCAAATTTATGATTGAACTAGCTGAATTTTCCATGCAATTTCATTGATATATATCACGGCTCTGTTTGGGACAGTTCCAGCTCCCAGGCTTTCAGCTAAAGCAGCTGGAGCCATCCCAAACAACACATATGTTTATATTTGAAACTGAGTTATCATATACTCCCTCCGTCTAGGTATATAAGACGTATCTTGATTGGTTAAGAGAAGACTCTGACCAACAATTACTCTATTAATATATAGTTTATGTGATACAAAATCATAATCACGAGTAAGTAATTTTGAATACGAATCTAATGACATCAATTTTATGTCACATAAATTATATATTAGTGGTGTAATTATTGGTAAAAAGTTTGTCTTAATCAATCAAAATACGTCATGTATATCCGGACAGAGGGTAATCCAAAATGTAGTTGGATTTATACATCTGTAACAATTTTAGTATGTCACTAATTAATCAGCATTGCTGTAACCGGGACAGCCAAAGTAAGAGGTGTAAATCTTTCTATATATATTTCTTTTTTATTGCGTGAATTTCTAATAACTTAGAGCAAATAGGACTTTTCACACTCTCTTCTTTCTCCAGAAAAATGAAAAAAAAATATTTTACTCAGTTAGATGGATCTAGTAAATGATCATAATTTTATAGTGTCCATCAGCAGACTATAGATTTAATGGTGTAGCTTAGCAAATGCCAACCAGTTGTGGTATTCTACACCGACTTCTCAAAACAAAACCAAAAAAAAACGTGGGGTTCAATTTGGCCGGCTCTAATAATCCACAACCATTACATGTTATTCAAACTGTATTTATAAAAGAGTCATAAACCATAAAAATAACTCTCATTAAGACGTGGTTTTAAAAAATACACACAATAAGCTATACTATGCCACATCACGCAGCTTTTTTCTAAAATGTCAGACGCATGACCAGGGTTTGCAATAAATTTTGTCATTTGACGCTCAAGATGAAATATGTATCACTCTTTTCCCCTATGAATTCTGCTGACTTCTTTACAAACTTTTTCAGGAACTAAGTGGCGCTGGTTTTGTGGCATTGGTTTATTCTCTTCTTCAATTTGGTTTCATCGTCTTGGGGTTTGAGCTTAGATGGTCTAGCCCTTCTTGCTCTAACCTAAAATCTCATATTACCTCGTTCCATAAGCTCCAGTTGGAAGGCTTCTAACAAAACTCCTTGTACATGGACTGGAGTTCTTTGTGATAAAAAGAATAATTTTTTTTCTCTTAACCTGTCATCTTCTGGAGTTTCTGGTTCACTAGGACCTCAAATAGGACATATAAGTACCTACAAGTCGTCAGTTTGTCAGATAACAACATATCTGGTCCAGTTCCTCCAGAGTTGGGTAATTGTAGCATGCTTGATCAATTGAATCTGTCCGGCAATTTTCTTACTGGTGAAATACCAGCATCCCTTGGCAACCTCAAAAAACTAGCATTACTCTCTTTGGACAATAACTCCCTCAATGGGGGAAAGAAATACCAGAGGGGTTGTTCAAGAACCAGTTTCTGGTGGAAGTGTACCTCAATTACAATAATCTCAGTGGTTCTATCCCTTCGTCAGTTGGTGAAATGACAAGTATTAGATACTTTTGGTTGCATGGCAATACGTTATCTGGAGTTCTGCCAGATTCAATTGGCACTGCACCAAGTTGGAGGAGCTCTATCTACTGGATAATCAATTGAGTGGGAGTCTTCCAAAAACATTGAGCTATATCAAAGGACTGAAGGTTCTTGATGTCACTACAAATAACTTCACAGGCGAGATTGATTTCAGTTTTGAGGAATTGCAAGTTGGAGGTATTCATATTGTCATTCAATCAGATAAGGGGTGAAATTCCCGTCATGGCTAGGGAATTGTAGTAGCTTGACACAACTTGCACTTGTCAACAAGAGTCTCTCAGGCCAATACCAACTTCAATCGGTTTATTGAGCAATCTGTCCTATCTGATGCTTTCTCAGAACTCCTTGTCCGGGCCAATCCCTCCTGACATGGTAACTGTCCATTGCTGGTGTGGCTAGAGTTGGATGCAAATATGCTCGAGGGTACTGTTCCTAAAGAGGCTGGCGAATCTGAGTAACTTGCAGAAGCTCTTTCTGTTCGAGAATCGCTCACTGGGGAGTTTCCTGAGGATATCTGGAGCATCCGGAGCCTTGAATGTGTCTTATTTACAGAAACGGTTTTACTGGGAAGTTAACCTCCAGTGTTAGCTGAGCTGAAGCTCCTGCAGAACATTACACTGTTCGATAATTTCTTCACTGGAGTCATACCACCGGGTTTGGGTGTTAACAGCCGTTTACTCCAAATTGACTCACCAACAATAGTTT
This sequence comes from Stipa capillata, assembly GCA_019208055.1. Taxonomy (NCBI): domain Eukaryota; kingdom Viridiplantae; phylum Streptophyta; class Magnoliopsida; order Poales; family Poaceae; genus Stipa; species Stipa capillata. The sequence continues at coordinate 92,804 of JAGXJF010005021.1, forward strand.
TGTCGGTGGAATACCTCCCAACATTTGTTCAGGGAAAAGATTGAGAGTGTTGGACCTGGGGTTTAATCTTCTCAATGGTAGCATCCCATCCAATGTTGCGGATTGCCCAGGTTTGGAACGCCTAATTCTCCAAAACAACAATCTTAATGGGCCCATTCCACAATTTAGAAATTGTGCAAATCTACTTTATATAGATCTGAGTCATAATTCCTTAAGTGGAAACATTCCAGCAAGCTTGGGCAGATGCATAGATATTAGAAAGATAGACTGGTCAGGAAACAAACTTTTTGGTCCTGTACCACCTGAAATGAAAAACCTAGTGAATCTGACAGTTCTTAACCTCTCAGGAAACAGCCTACAGGGTGCACTTTTCCAGTGCAGATCTCTAGTTGCTCCAAGCTGTATGTTCTTGATTTGAGTTTCAACTCTTTGAATGGTTCAGCGCTAACAAACAGTAAGTAACCTGAAGTTTATGTCATAACTACGGTTGCAAGAGAATAAATTCAGTGGAGGCTTACCTGATTCTCTTCCACAGTTGGATATGCTTATTGAACTGCAACTTGGTGGCAACATTCTTGGGGGTAGCATCCCTTCGTCATTAGGAAGGTTGATTATTTATACAATATTTAATTATGAATATACTAAATGTTAAAATTCAAAAAGGTTCGATTTGACAGTCTCATCTGTGTGGTTATAACTATATAAACAAAAGAAAGTGCAAAAAACACAACAAAAAAAGACAAAGCAATATATATTCAGGTAATTAATATAGACAAAAACTTAACAACATTCTTATTGATATATAATCAAAAAAGTTAATAAAAACAAATTAAAACATGATAAAAACTGCTTTATATCTAACCTTAAAAAAAGCAAAAAGTGAAAATAAGTCTAATTTATGTTATTACAAAATATAATTTTAATTGAGTAAAGAAATCATCTATATATTCGAAAATATGGTATGAAAAAATCACAAAATAACTAAAATAAATCCTCTAACAATAAAAATATTGATACGAAATATCAAACACCTCAAAGTCGTAAAACACGAATAAAAAATAAGGGGAAAGTACATGTTCAATTTGTTAAGACTAAGAAACAAATGAGAAAATTTTACAATCACCATAAACACTAACAAATCATTATATTTAGTTATTAAACAATATTTAGATTCAATTGATAAACACGGGCAAAAATTTGTACTATAAGACATGGACGTAACCTTGTTACGGCAGAATC